>VZTX01019803.1:0-10520 GCA_013400915.1 Pardalotus punctatus | reverse complement strand
GATGCTCGGGATACGCGATTAAAGCTGAACGCTCCCCTCCACACCGCGGGTGGGAGCGGGAGAGGCTGGCTTTATTTAAATACAGCAGGAGACGGTGCCGCTTCCTATCGGGAATGTCTCTCCCCCCGCGGCAGGAGGCAGCTCCCGCAGGCGGAACGGGCCGAGCCCCGCCCGGCGCCCGGGCTGCGCTGAGCGCTTCCTGCGGGAATCCTGCCGGGGGAAACGGCTGCTTCTCCTCCCGCCGGAATGTGGAAGCAGCAGCCGCCCCCCGCGGCGGATGGCTTTTGTGCGGTCTCCATCCCCGCTCCGTGATGCACGGCATCCCCATCGCGCTAAGGGGGAGCTATTGCTTCGCTAGCCGCGCTCCGTTTCCAAGCAAAAACATAAAATGTTGCTTCGTTCCCAGTTTATTTAAGATTTAATAGCCATTCTGCCGCGTCTAGGGAAAAACTGCATTGTTTTACCCCCGCTGCTAGAATCGTTCTCATTAGGATCACCCCATGGCAAAGTAGTGGCTGCTGCGTTCGGGAGCGTCTCCTACTTTGAAAGGGGCAGAGATGATTCTTTTGAAGTTCTAATTTTTTTCTTCTCCAAAGTGATGAGATCCCCACATATGTCGATAATTCTGACATCTGGCTATCGTAAGGAGGTTGTTGGCAGAATTCAATATTTTCACTTTTATCCTTTTGTGTTTCATTTGTTTACTAGTCTTGCTCCATGCCATCTGTAATAATTATGGTCTCATCCTTTGCTTACTGTGGCCTCCTATGACCCCTTTAATTTACCTCTTAGCAGTGTGGATTACATATTTTCTTTTTATGGTTTACGTTTGTCCTTGTTCAACAAGTTTCTTTGATAAAAAAATGCCTACAAGGAAGCTGATATTTCATCTGGTGTGTGTCATTTTATGGAGGTGTATGGAGTAACTGTTCCTACCTTGGAGCCACCTAGGTCAGCATCTCTCTCTCTCTCTTCATCCCTTCAAATTAACAAGTTTTACGCTCTTTTAGTTCTTAGCTTCCTGTAGTGTTCTAATGAAAACAGACAAGAGCTAAACAAATTTTCTCACTTCTCAATAAACCTGATAGCCAATTTTAAAAAATTATAAAAAACAAGAAGAAAAAAAAAATCAGTCCTCTCTCACAATCCTGATTCTTGGAGTTGCAGCACTCTGTAACAACCTGAACCTTGCTAGAGCAACAGAGAAATTTTCCGTGAGACCAGTAATTTTCTCGACTTTGCACCAGAGCTAGGCTGTTTTGTTTAGTTTGGTTTGTTTATTAACTTGTATGTATTTGCTTATTCAGCTTTAGGTCAGATGATAAGAGCTTGACAAGTCAGTCTCTGACTCTTATTCAAAACCAAGTGCTCTTATTGTAGGTATCTCTGCTTTTTGAGGCCCAATGACATGGGTGTCTCCAGGAAGTCCAAGACAGAAGCTTCATCAGCCTCTCTAAAGGATGTATGAGTTAAGATCGCTTCTAAAAATAACCCAAAAATTAACACAATGGTCCTGACCTTTTTACCTTAAGTAGCAGCTGATTCCAGATTGGTTTAGCTGTGTTCTCTACAGGACAGCATTTTTTGCTTCAATAAAGTTCAGTGCACAGACACTTCAATCTCAATAAAATCAATATTAATCTCAATAGTAGTACATATCATATTAAACAAGAGAACAAAGCACAACACATGAGATTGGAGGTATAAAACCTAACAAACTCATTCTTCCCAGGTTAGCTGTAATGTTGAGCTCCCACTTCATATGTACAGCTCCCACAGACACTCTTATTTTGTGGGGGCAGTGATTTCTCCTAAGACAACGGATCTGGGCACAAAAGATATTCTAATGAGGGCACTCAGGTATTTTGCCAAGCAGTGCCAGCAGATCCAGCTTGCCTGGGCTCTGGTAAATCACATTATGTCCCTGGGTCTGGATTTTTCTCACCTAAACCCCTCCATCTAAGTTCTTTCCCTCCTAGCTGGTCTAGCTTTAGATGCTGCCTTTGGGAAACTCTTCTTCACTCTGATAGTGGCTTTTTTTCCCCCTCCATCTTGGCTCTCATCCCAAGGAACCAGTAACTTTTAGGAGATTTTAGCAGAATCTAGGCATTTTGGTTGTCTTTTCACCATCCAAACCCACCCTGCACTGATCACTAGTGCCTCTCTAAAAGCGTTGCTCTGCTTTAAAGCCAGGTAAAATATTTTTGCTCTACTTGCAACATCGATTGCTTAAATTTTATAGCTGTCACAGAAGGTCCATGAAGATGCCGTGGAGCTTCTTGCAAGAGCAAGACAAATACACAGATGAGGTCTAAAAGCTTCACAAAATGCTGCACATACTCACAAATCAGCCAAATGCCATGGAAAAACATTTATACAGGCAGGGAAGCGGCAGTGTCTGACAGGATTGTGCCGTGAGGCACATCTGGGATGATCAGAGGTAACTGGGTGGGATTATGAGTATTTTTTCCTTTGACCAACAAAGAGTGGTAAAGTCCCACAAGGGACTTGGATGGGATGGATGTTCCCAATTCAAATCATATGAACAATAACCCCTGGGAGATAAGGTTTGTCCCTGGCACAGCAGAGCACAAAAGCAGTGTCAGAACTTCTTAGGAAGGCAACAGGGATGAGGCAGGACTGAGAATTTCAGACAGGGACAAGCACAAAAAACGTACTGAGATGGACCAGATCTGCCTGGGATCTTTCACTTTGATCTGTTCTCCCATGGCAGCAGCTTTGTTCCTGCAACCTGCTGGACTGCCACTGGTACAAAAAAGCAAGGGGAGGCTTTTGGCTTGGCAGAGTTGTTCTTCTTCCTTAGGTCCTTGTATCTCTAGTTGCCATGAATATTTTTCTCAATGTCAATTTGGTTCAGGTTTCCCTCTCCTTAACCGCTCAGTGAGTCCTTGTTCCTCAGGACCTGTTAGTTTAAACTGGGTCAAATGCTAACAAGCGTGTGAGCTCCCCCTGCCCTTAGGATCTGCCAAAAAGGATCAGACCATCAAGCTCTTTGTCCTACTTCTGCAAGAAGCCAATGGCCAATGCTTCAGAGAGGTGGAAAAACCTGCTATTTAAAGGTTACCTCCCTTCTCCTTGCAGTGACACTGTTGCTTCACTTTCTATTTTCTTCATCATTCTTCAATGAATTGAAAATCATGCTGCTGTGACAGATTGCTCACTCCTCCACA
The DNA here is from genome assembly GCA_013400915.1 of Pardalotus punctatus. Classification (NCBI taxonomy): domain Eukaryota; kingdom Metazoa; phylum Chordata; class Aves; order Passeriformes; family Pardalotidae; genus Pardalotus; species Pardalotus punctatus. The sequence goes on along the minus strand of VZTX01019803.1, from coordinate 7,329 downwards.
CAGCTCTACAGTTCCCTCTAGAAGATCTTTCACAAGCTGCCAAGCCACATTGATTTTCCATTGAAAGTCTCTCCTGTTTTGCTCTAGCATCTATGGGGTCATGAGATCCCGTAGGGTGGAAGGGAGGAAAACCACTACGATGCAACACGAATGTTTGTAATGCTCTGAACAGTTCAGCTCTTGGCTGATGTTCAGTTGAGCAGATCACAGTGTTGTCATCTCCTTCACGAGAAGCTGGATGTGAATACTCACCTGAAAGAAATGGGATAAGGATGGGTTAAGGATGGACTGTAACCTCAAAATCCAAGTTGTTCTGGCACAAAGTGCAGAAGAATCTATAGCAGAAGCTGGAAAAACAACAGCAGAAGATGTTATAGAGAGGTTCATAAAGAAAGCAATTTTCATTCTCTGATCGTATGCAAGAAGACTGCTTAGAGCATGGGAAAGGAGTTGGCTGCATTAGGGTCTAAACCCAAATAAACCAGCTCACTAACCATAAGACATAAAGTGAAGAACATTTCTTCCAGCCCAATCCATCGCTGCTTAGAAAGCAGATACTGCAAGCACATATTCTACTATCTAATCAGCTTATACAATTAAAGCAAGTAGCTCACCTTCTATACCTGCCTCATATCTATAAAGATTAAACTTGAATAAAAGCACATGGCTTTCCTCTTTCACACTGTAATTATTATTCATACAGCAGACTTACAGATAAAGTAAAAGATTATTACTTTCCAGCATCTCTGCCACAGGACCTCTGAAGCTTCGGTGATTTAAAATTTGAAGGTTTTAAATCTCTAATTCTAATTCTATTGTAGTCCATTGCATTTTATTAATTTTATGTTCATTCATCATACACATGGCTTTGCATTGCAAACACATATAGATGCATTCCACTTTTATCTGCTTTCTGAGAGGATCTTTGAGGGAGAGGTTTCATGAGGCAACGGAAATTATGCAATAATTGATTGCACTTTCTTCTCCCTCCTTCCTGGGACTGGATCTGTGTTCCCACTGCTTCCTTCACAAACGATTCTGCAGTCTTGTCTGCACTCCTGAGCGCATCCAGGTCACCATCAGCAAACAGATCCCAAAACATAGGCAGGGATGGAACTGTGTTGTCCGTTTTCATTCACATCATCATCATCATCATCATCATCATGCTGCAAGCCAGGGTTCTCAGCATGCAGCTCGTCCCTCTGCTGAGGAGGCACCTCTGCTCCAGGGCTGGCCTCCTCTCTGGCCTTTCAAAGCTCCCCCTGGGCTGAATCAGCCTTCTCAAGGGTCTTGGAGGGGGAAAGTGGCAACAACCCTGCAGGCAGATAGGGCACACAGACTTCAGACTTCAAACACTGCCTCACAAACAACTCCTAGGCAAGACCTGCGGTTGCCATGCCTGCTTTATGGAGGTTTGTGTCCTTCACCATTCTGCTTTTTTCTCTCCCTATGTTCAGTGGCACAGTATGGCAAAAATCTGTGGTGATTCCTGCCATTTTCCTCCACCTCTGCCTGTGATCCTATACTGAGCTCGTGAGAGGCACCTCCTCCTGCCAAGCAACCCTTTAGGTGAGGGCTTGCTCCAATCCCTCACCCTGTGAAGTCAGCAGAGGGATCATATCTAACCACTACCTTTTGTGTGGTTCAGTGCCAAAACCCTGGGGTCAAAGACCTTATTTTGCTCAGAGTAAGGTACACTTTCTGCTCTTTGGATGTAGAAGACAACACAGACTGTTCCCACTGCTACTGAGATAAAACCTAATCAGCAAAGTACACTGCTTGGATAAATCACTAGCATGTCATGCACTAATGGAGGTGTTGTGCTGGAACCATCAAGCCACAGCACCCACGCAGAGATTTCCATCTGTCTCTGACAGCATCACTCACTTGCTGCACGACCGTGGCCAAATTGCTTGTAACCTGGCTTGCAGAAGCCCCAGACACCCTTCTACAAATCAGGTCAGTGCACTCCCTGTGTTTCAACTGCCCTCAGGAAAAGAAAGCAAACGCTGCCTGAACATCTGCCAGGCACAAAGCTCCATTGTTCCTGGGCCAGCCCCGATGGCGTTGCACCAGGAGGCAGATGCACCTCGACAGGGGCAGCAGCCCTGACGCCGAGTCCCTCCAGCCCACGCGTCCCCAGGCCTGAGTTGAGGTGGGCATTCAGTGAGGACAGCTCTGTTCTTCGTTTTGAATTAATTTCTGCTGTCTGCTGAAGGTGTTTATTTGCCTGCCTCTAAACTCCAATTCCTCTGTTTTCAGTGCTCCAGGACCCCAGTCCTTTACAAACTGTCTGCTTGGGAAAGACCTGAGAAGGTAGAAGAGTCTCGCAACACAACACACCTGTCCATGTAAAGCATGAGGAAAAGGCTGTGGCCTTCTTTTTTAAGCTCTAGCGCTTCAAAGACACACATTGTGGCAGGGAAAAAGGCGTGAGGGGATCCTGGCAAGCTTCCTGGACCACATGGCCACAGCAATATTGTCTGCAGTGGCAGGGGTTCAGGCACAGCTGTGTCAGTGGTCTGTGCTCCCAGTTAGATGATCTCTGGCACTGGGAAAGCTTCCAGAGAAGATGCATTCAAGCTGTCACATGGACCTGAGTAACAGCATTGTATTCAAAGCCTAGCCACAAATATTGCCTACCTTTAGCTCCGTTTCCAAAAATCAGGGAGTCCCATGTCTGCCAATATCAGTGGGAGTGTGAACCAACCCCACGTTTTCAAGCGCTCTGGACAAAATCTGTCCATGAACAGCAGGTAATCTCTTTGTCAAAATGCCTTTGGCCTTATTACAAATGTAATTAGAGTCTGATTTCAACTTCCCTTTGAAGCCTCATTCAGCAAGAAGTGCCAGACACCCTGCATCTACATTACAATGCATCCTAGCACACTTGAAAGCCCAAGGGCAAGCTAAAGAGATCCAAAGCCATCGAATCCGTAGCCAATATACAACACGCAATCAAGGATGGATGGAAAGTATTTCCTGCAATGAATATGCATTGTGAATTGTTATGTCATTTAGCAAGGACTGCCTTTGCTCTGTACTCTGTGTTCACACCATTGCAGCAATGTTATGAATCTAACAGCAGTTCATACTCATCAAGGGTCTGTTTCAATTTCTCTACCAGTGCTTTTAGCAAAAATCTAACCATTTACATCCACAGGTTCAGCCATATCTCTCTGCCCCTTATTCCTCAGACCCAGGAACAGCACATCTTGCAGTCCTTGCTGCTTGGGAGATTTCCTACTGACAGCAGCTACACTGCAGCTTTTCTGTGCTGGCTGGAAATCAGCTCCGAGCTCACACAGAGGAGCTCAACCAGAAGGACGGAGATCAAAGCAGTTTGCCTCTCCTTGAAGATCGTGTTTCTTAGTGACTTCCTTGCAAAGCAATAGTCACAACTGATTTAAGCCCGGATCCATGCTGAGCAATTCCAGCAGTTCCCATCAAGCACATCCTTTGGGGGTGGGAGCATTTGACACTGTCTAATGTGGCAATGGGCTAGCTCAGCACCTCCCTCCAGGCTGAAATTCAGCTATTACTGGGAAAACCCAGGAAAAAGTGTTTTCCCAGCTAAATCAGAGCCATTGGCGTCCTGGTGCTCAACACTAGCAGGCAGGGATGAAGGCAAGAGATCATCAGTAACTTTTAGTGCCAGGCACTCCAACTCTGGTGTCAGCTCGTGGGTGACAGTGAAGGAAGAAGCCAGACTGGAAACACAGCCTTGGGATGGCCAGGGACAGGGGTATGGCTTGCTGGGGGCTCATGAAAATATGAACCCTCTAGTTTTAAGAGAAAAATGAGTATCCAGAAACACATCAAGGAGAAGCACAAACCACCTGACTGTGCATGTTTCCAGTCTTTATTCATGCTATAAAAATACTGTCATGTCTGACTGTGCATTAATAAATCCAGGCTGCTAAGGCCAAGGACACTTTAATCACAGACATGGACAAAAGACAAAATCAAGACTGGGCTCAGAGATAATAGTTTTCAACTTCTCAGTCTCATGATCAAGGTTCTCACAGGGGAGAGATTTTCTGTGCCATAAAACCTGAATCTACAGCAGCACAAGGGTCAGATTAATACAGATTCTCCTCACTTCAACATCCCACCTCTGCTCGGAAAAATATCTGCACCTTTCAAATTCCCCTGCTAGAAGGTCCTTGATGCCTTCCTCTCTGCCAGCTGCTGCTCCCTCCTGCTCCTAATGCAGCTGGCAAGGCAGTGGGGAAAGGTAATCCTATGAAAAGCACATGTAGCGCTTTCAAGACACATCACAGGTAATATGTGATTGTTATTATGTTAAGATGTCTATTCTTCAACCGCAAAAGATGTGCTGTTATTCTGAAATTGGATTGTAGCTGAAGGCATGACAGAATAACTGCATTGCCTCTCCCTTACCTAGCCAGAGCTCTCAGCTTCAATTTTACCTTAGCTACTAGCTAGTGCACCAACCACATTTTTATAATAATCACTTGTTTCCACAGCCTCTGGGCAACCACAAATTGATCCTGATGGTTCTAAACCCTGACTGTTCACACTGTTCACAATGACTTGTTGGAATGCTTTTTACAAATCAACAGCATTCTGAATCCATCCATCTTCCTCTTGGTGAGTTCCCACCGAGCTCCTTTCAGCACAGCAAACTGGAGCAGCTGGCCTTGTCACCTGTACCAGCTGGAAGAGTGACCTGGGGACATCACTTTTGGCTGCTGAACCTCTGGCCTGCCTTCCTTTGAGTTTAACCTTTGTATCTGTGAAGATTCCAGAGTTGTGGGTTTGCTAATGTGAAGGTAGCTCCTCCGCCTTGCCCTCCTCTCTGTCCTTGGGCAGCTCCATTTCTTTGTTATTAATTGGCTTGAACAAGATTTCCCCAGACACTTGGGCAGTTGTATCATCAGCCAGTAATCCCCTAATTCCCTTGGACATGCAGGAGTCCCTTGAGTGCTACTCTACAACTGCGTTTTGCAAGTGTTGCACTCCTCCATGATACACCAAATCGATGTTATGTTGTGATCAAAGACGTCCTTGTCCTCAGAGCAAATTCCAGCACACTTCTGGTAGTTTGCACAGGATATCGGAAATTGTAGCAGAAATTCTTAACATGTCACCATCTAAAGCAAAAAGCCTTTGGAAATTAAACTCTTTTTCTTACAGACAACTGGCTTTGATACTTTGCTGAAATAATCAGCACAAAAAGCTTGTCCTGAAAGTCTAAATGGTTCACCTAAACTCTCACAAGAGGCTTGGCAACTATCACTGGTATCGGAGCTTTCTTATGTCACACTAGGAATCTGTACAATCACAACTAATCATTTGTAGTTAAATAAGAAAAAGTGGATTTCTGGTTTTAACATCCCTGCCAGTGTCACTGGGAAGTGTACTGGGTTACCCCTCCTTTTTCACCTAAAAATCTCCTCAGTTGGGAGCAGCCAAACATCTTTGAGGGGCTGGAACGAGAAGATCTTTAAGGTCCCTTCCAACACAAGCCACTCTGTGATTTTATGATTCTGTCCTTTTTGACTGCCTTTTAAAAGTGTGATGTTGGTCTACATTAGACAGCAGTGACCTCAGTGAGGTTCAAATAGCTACCGAGTAAAATCATGTATCAGAAGTTCAGAAAAACTACATCTGAGAAGATACTTGTTAAAATATCAATCAAAGAAGCTGAAGATCCAAGTGAAAAAGCTTCCCTGAGAACCTTGTCAGGCATAAAACAAAATATGCAAGGTAGAGCTGTATCATCACCTGCCAGCATGCTTAAAGCTGGTACCACATCTGACGTGGCATCCTGAGCTGATGTTGATAATGATTTCCCTGTTACATGACTGAGTTCTTCATTCCTAGCATGGTCGTGAGGGCACAAAACCCCATGTCCTGAATTGCATGTTTTATTCACAATTTTGGGTGTTATGAGTGTTGTCAATGGAGAAAACCGTTGGAGAGGACCAGCAAGAGCTGCTGAAAGACCTTCAAAACTTCACAGCTCCCCTAAGGGCTCCAAGAAATAATGTCCTTCCTTGAGCTTAAACCACAAAGGTCCACCTTTATAAAATTCCAGGGATCATTTCTAAAAACACTGAGCGTGGGTCCTGCTTCAGAAGAATAAAAAACATGCAAGTATCCCTGCAGCTTAACATGTCCGTGAATTTCAGGCTCCTTCCCGTGGCAGGAGGACACCAGAGTCTCCCTGGGTCCTGGTCACTCTGCAGCCCAGCATGGAGTGTCACCTTCTCTCGGGAGACTGAGGATCGCCCGCATTTAGAGAGATCCTGGTTTACAAGCAGCTTTCCCACCCTGGAGAGCACATTTTAATTGTAACAGGCTTGCACATCACTAGATGGCCTCGTAACCTCAGGGATTTGGGCAGACCCAGGCTTGGGCTGAGGAATCGCCGGGTTTAAACCCGGGGCGCTCCGAGTGCTGCAGAATCATCACCTCGGGCAATGCACAGGAGCCTTTTCAAAATGCAGCGTGAGAAATTTGGGACGTTTTGTCCCATAGGGAAACTAGAGAACCCCACATTTGCCACTCGTGTTAGAAGCTGCTCGTATTCCCTAAATCCCAGCAGATGGGAATGGAGATGGGGCAGAGACTTAGGTGGGAGCTGTTGGAGAGTCGCAGGTGTGTCGGGGGGAGGTGAGTGCGTTTGGGGGGATCCCTCTGAGTAGGTCGGCAGCTGGGGAACTGGGGGCTGTGCAGGTGAGCTCGGTTCCTTGCCCAGCAGCAACGAATCACAGTCACAACTCGTGAAAATGTGATGGCTTCGAGGCCTCGGAGAAAACACCAGCGCTCGGAGGCGCAGATCTGTCGGGTGCGTGCCGTCCGGAGGGACAGCAACACCGCGAGGGAAGCCCCCTCCCTCCTGCCCACGGCGGAGAGAGCCTGGCGAGAGAAGCGCAGGGATCTTTAGGGCAGCAGGAACACGACCGGACGGATGGAGCACGCAGAGGAGACGGCAGAGGAGCCGCCTGCCCGAGGGACCGAGCCGCACCCGCCGCTCTCCCGGTGGCCGCTGCTGCCTCCAAGAGCTTTCCCGGGGCCACACCGGATTGACAGCGCCCTCGATCTGATGTGCAAAGGGGGAAAAAAACCGTAATTTCCCATGCTGTCCAATTCGGACGTGCGTTATCACTCCTTTTCCCGCGTGGATTTTTATCAGCATTTTTAACCGCGGGGCTCGTTCACACTGACGCGAGTTTTGTAGCAAAGCCTTTCAAAAGCACTAGGAGCGGAGCGAGCAGGGGCCCGCACTCGGAGCGGGGCAGGCGCTGCGGGAGGGGAAGGAGAAGCGGCCCGGGCAGCAGCGAAGGCCCGGGCGGCAGC
>VZTX01019801.1:0-16014 GCA_013400915.1 Pardalotus punctatus | reverse complement strand
GCAGCGCTGTGCCGCAGCCCGAGCCGCTCCCGCGCTGCCCCGCGCACTCCGGGCCGCCGGCTCTTTCCTCGCACATCCTCACAGCGCTCTCGTGACACGGTTTTGCCTTTTTTGGCAACGTGAGTGGCCGCTGGATGTCACTGTTTGATCTCCGAGAGACAGACACACGGACACTTTTCTCTGTCTCGAAAGAGGGGGCCTGGTGTCCTTAAGGACTAAACAAAAGAAACAAACCAAGTCAATCCAACCAAAACGACAGAGCTGAGCAGCACGGCCCGGGACAGCGGCTTGCGGCGTTCCTTCCGGGCGGAACAGGTGATAGAGGAGCGCCGGGGGACAAGCAGGGCCCCTGCTGTAAGAGAGCTGACACTGCAACGCTGCGATTGCTGGCTGAAGCGCAGGGAACCTCGGCCGAGGTGCTCCATCCATTTCAGGTCTATGAACAGCAGCAGTCTGAAGGGGGAAGCCCTGTGAAGGACATTCTCGGGACTCTGGATGAACCCGAGACTCTTGGGTGGGTAGAGCTGCCACCAGGGAAAGCAGGAGGCTTTGGAGGAAGAAGCAGAATGTCTGATCTCTTTGCATTACCCGTACTCACTGCAGCTGCTCCAAGCCCAGCACGAAGAGTACGGCAGAAAGAGCATAAGTGTTAAGGGGGAAATCACCTTCAGTTGGGAACTGAACTGTACCTGGGAACGGTAACATTATTTCTTACATAGGGAAAAGGCAAGGAAATCTTTGTTGTGCTTTACTTGATCCGAATTTTGCTAAACATTGCGGTCTTGACAAATGAAATTTTGAGGGCTGGTTCCTGGTTGGAAGTAAAGATAACCGGGGACCAGGAAAATCTTGTCCGTGCTACAAGAGTAACAATACTGCTGATATTTAAATTTTACAGACATGCACTACAATCAAGGAGCAGCAAGGTTGGGGTTTTTTGTTCTTTTAGCGTGGAGATTTCATAGAATCCTAGACTCTCTGGAGCTGGAGCGGACCCAAAAGGAGCATAAAGTCCAGCTCCGCAAACACAGAACTACACTTAGGAAAGCGCTGAGGGCTTCTTTACATAGGCAGCACTGGGCTATGGTAGGTCATTTTGGCACTAGCCGTGCAAGGGAGAAGCAGAACATTTCTCCCTCCAGTCCTTTCTCAGATGATCTCCTCCAAGAGAAATCTGTGTGTCACATACTCATGTGTCCACTTTGCTGGTCAATCTGCCTGCTTGCAAAGCTGCAGCTGCAGAGCACGCAAAGTTTGGAGGAGCCGGAATGGAGCAGGTGCTGCAACCTTGCTTTATTGCTGGGGCTGGTGAGGTGTAAAATGTTCACACAATCCCACACTACTCAAGCCACAACAGCTGCCCCTGCAAAGGCCTGCCCTGGCTTCAGGTGGGGTCTGGGCTCAGAAAGGCTGAAAAGGGAAAGGTTTTCTGGAGGAAACATTTTTTCCTGGAGGGACTTTCAGACATCTGTTGACACAGGGAGCTGCCGAAAGGGCTGTACTGACCCTGTGCTGAATACCTGGCTTCCCTCTTGCTCTGGGGCAGGCTAAGGAATCCCACCTTTGGGGGTTGCTAACCAGAGGCCAACATCCTTGAAGGACAAGGAGATCTGATAACCGTGTCCTTCTCATTTTCTGAATTTCTGGCACCCTTTTCTTGTGTGCCAAAGGCCGAGCACTCAGCATGGATGGAAGTCAGTGGGAGTTGCCTTCTGAGCAACTCAGAAGGACTACAAAGATGGCATGAGGTTATGCAAGTGGAACGTTAGAAGGGACAAGTCCCCGCTAGAATGGGATGCAGGGGGAAAATGTGGGGACAAAGGACGAGAAAAAGGCTGAGGTACTTAATGCTTTCTTTGCCTCAGATGGTGACCAAGTTGTTCTCTGGGTACCCAGCCCCCTGAGCTGGAAGACAGAGACAGCAAGCAGAGCAAAGACCCCAAAATCCAAGGGGAAGTGCTTAGAGCCACACCACGTAAACACACCCAAGGCTGTGGAGCCAGAGGGAATTCATAGCACGAAGGTACTGAGGGAAGTGGCAGAAGTGCTCACCAAGCCACTTGCCATCCTTTCCCGGCAGTCCTGGCTAAGGGGAGAGGTCCTAGAGGACTGGAAGTTAGCAAAGGTGATGCTCATCCATCAGCTTGACTGGGGCACTGGGGAGGTCATGGAGCAGATCCTCTTCAGAGCCATCACACAGCAGGTGCAGAACAAGCAGGGCATCAGGGCCAGCCCGCATGGCTCCCTAAAAGGCAGGTGCTGCTTGAGCAGCCTGGTCTCCTTTTAGCAGCAGGTGACCCACCCAGCAGATGAGGGACAGGCTGTGGCTGCTGTCTAACCTGGCTTTTAGTAAATCTTTGACACGGTGTCCTACAGAATTCTCTGTGAGCAATTGGCTGCGTGTGGCTTGGAGGGTGGCACTGCTCACAGAGCTCAAAAGAGGCTGGATGGGCAGGCCCAGAGAATGGTGGGAAATGGAGCTGCATCCAGCTGGCAGCTGCTTCAGTGGTGTTCCCCAGGGCTCAGGCCTGGGGCCAGCCCTGCTCAACACCTGTATGGATGGTGTGGATGGGGGCATGGAGTGCACCTCAGTGAGTTTGCAGTGACACCGAGCTGGGCAGGAGTGCTGATATGCTGGAGGGCAGGAAGGCTCTGCAGAGGGCCCTGGACAGGCTGGATTGATGGCAAGAGGCCAGTGGCACGAGGTTCAACAAGCCACGGTGCTGGGTCCTGTCCTCGGGTCACAGCAGTCCCCTGCAGCATTATGGGGGCAGGGGCAAAGCAGCTGGAAAAAGCCCAGCGGAAAAGGACCTGGGGCATTGGCCCAAAAGCAGCTGGATATGAGGCAGCGTGTGCCCAGGTGGGCAGAGAGGCCACTGGCATCCTGGCTTGGGCCAGCAATTGTGTGGCCAGCAGGGCCAGGTCAGTGACTGTGCCCCTGTACCTGGCACTGGGGAGGCTGCACCAGGAATGCAGCACTCAGTTCACTGTAAGACATTGCGGGGCTGCAGCGAGTCCAGAGAGGGGACACAAAGGTGCTGAAGGGTCTGCAGCACAAGAGTCAGGAGGAATGGCTGAGGGAGCTGGGGCTGTTTAGCCTGGAGCACAGGAGGCCCCGAGGGGCCTCACCACTCTCTTACAAGCGCCTGAGAGGAGGCTGTAGTGAGGTGCGGGTTGGTCTCTTCCTCCAGGCAAGAGGGGACAGGACAAGAGCAAATGGCCTCAGGTTGTGCCGGGGGAGGTCGATATTGGGTACAAAGAAAAAGTTTTCCACTGAAAGCATTGCCGAGCATTGGAACAGGCTGTGCAGGGAAACACTGCAATCACCATGCCCGGAGGTATATGGAAGGTGTTCGGAGGTGGCGTTTAGGGATAAGGTTTACTGGTGCACTTGGAGAGTGAGGTTCACAATTGATCTCGTGGTTATTTCCAAGCAAAGTGATTCCATGATTCTGTGATTCAGAAGCACTGTGCTCCAGGAAGTGACTTGGGCTTTTTGCGCCTGTGGTCTCTCAAACCTGGGCAGCATCCTGGACATTCTGAGAAAACAGGAGCTTTGTTCTCCATTCTCTGAACCTGCAGCCAGTTCTGATCGAGCATGTGTGCAGCTGATTTGGATGAGGGAGTTGATGTGCCAGAGAAATGGTCTTTTCTGGGTTATTGTTCTACTGGATGGGGTGGTGATGTGACTGAGCTCAGAGACCAGTGGGGTGTGGAATGGAGAGGAGCGGGATGGTAGGTGAAGAGAGGTGGAACAGAGGTCTGGAATTAATCAGTGTGCTGGACAAGGCTCTTTGATTAGGCACATTGGCCTCCAGAACATGGAGTAGGGCTCCTAGTGCCAGGCAGTGTTGAACTGAAGCCCTGGATGAAAAGTTAGGGATTAAGGCGCAGTTGCCTTTCCAGTATGTAACATATACATAACTGTATATGGTATGTGTTTATGGATTTATATATTTTGTGTTCTTCTTGACAGTTTGTAAAAACAGGGTTATCTGCTCACAGTATTATTGTTTTGTTGTTTTGTTGTTATGTGGTATTCCTGCTAATTGCAACAAGGGCTTTTACTGATGGATGCTTATTTTTTATCAGATAGATTGTTTTTACATCTGCACTAGCAGTTGGCACATTTCATTGCGATTTTTCTTTGCCTTCATGTCCTTCTCTGCACATATAATTGCCTAGGCTCTTTTTTCCAACATTAAATAATGTCTTGTACTTAGTTTCCAAATTTCCACAAAATCCTGCAAAGCTCTTATATTCTTCAGAAGAATGACACTATTTGTCATAATAATTATTCTTAGTCCTGGCTATTGGCTATGACACAAACTAATTTAATCCCTAATTGCTCCACTTGATAGCTCTTTAAATTCAGAGGGCTTTGTCTTATTCATTACAGTGTCATGGCACCTGAATCTTATAAGGAAAATGTTTCTTTTCCAAGTGAGTTCTTTTGAAAGGGCAGCAAGTATGTTAAATTTTGCACCCATGGAAGTAGACTGTAGTTTCCCAACAGCTCTGGACTTGCTGTATGCAGCAGTGTAGAAGATCTTATTATGAATTATTTTCCTTCGGTATCACTTGGTTGGGAATAATGGGAAGTGTTGCAACAATTTCTGACAATCTTGCCAAGTCTCCTCCCAGCTGGAAAGTTGCAGGCAAATTTATTTTCTCCATTTTCTGTTGTCTTTGGGACTGTGCATTATTAATTTGGCACAAAATCAGAATGCTCCCACTGTCTAACATGGAGTAAGACTGTTCAAGGTAGAGGGAGTTATCAGCTCAGTTGATTGCTCACATCAAGCTGTTATTTTTCCTAATGTCAGGGCTTCCAGCTGGGTGGGCCAGCCAACTCGTCTGTGCTGTGTTGGTCTCTCCCATGTTGGAGTAGAGCTGGCAGGGTAGACATCCCCTTGGAGTTAGTCATCTCTATTGTGATGACAGTGGACGCTCTCCGCATTGATGAGCAAGAGAGAGGGCAGCACTGCCTTCCACATACCACAGCATCAATAAAAAATAGCCAGGTGGAAATGAGAATTGCAGAAAAAGGTAGATGATCAATGCCTGCTCCTGCCTCTTGTTTCTATCTGCAGCCCCACAGATGTGAATGAATGAAAAAGTCGTAATTTTTTTTTCAGAAGAAAGGCTGTCATCTGTGTCTGGGAAGGAAGCAGCTGTATGCTATCAGCAGGAGGCATCATGGTCAGGGTGAACTCAGGTGCATGGAATCCTGAGGTAGTACACAGTGCAATCTTTGATGCCAATTGAAGAGGAGAATGCTGTGTCCTTCTCTCCCAGAACAGGTCTGCTCAGTTATCTGGCTCCCTTCTGGTAAGGGTCCAGTGCTTCCATCAGTAATAGTGTTCTCCACTCTTTTCCCTGGCTTTTTCATCTGTTGAAACCTTGTCTGCTGTAGGGACAAGTGAGGCACTGATGGCTATCTACAGCTCTCATCCCTCCACCTTGTGTTTTGTTTGGAGGAACCAAATGAACAATTTCCCTAAGATCTGACTGTAAGAAGTTTCATTTCTGTAATAGGGAATGTTTGTGTTGGAGCAGCAAAAATGTAATTAAGATGTTAAATATGTATGCATATACATGTTAAATATGTATGCGCACATACAAATATGTGCGCATACATATTTTATATATGGCTATAGTAGAGCTGTATCTTTCTCTCTATGTGCTTTTTGAGGGACAATAGTTAATGACTTTATGAAAGTTTCTGATATAATTAGCCCATCAGAATGGCTCACTAATCCTCTCTTCTATTGCTTATTCAGAACTGTTCCAGTTCTTACATCCATTCCCTAGGGCAATGTCTAGGCCTTAAGCTTTAGCATTAGATTTTTAGCCTTAGTGACAGCATATAGGTCTGGCTGAGGTCTTCTTCCTCTTTTCCAGAACACAGACAAATTTCTTGTGTGATCAGTCATTGGAAACTCATGCAAACTTGCATCAGAAGGCTGAGCAGTGTTACAGCATGTCACTTTTTAAAAAAAAACTTCTGAATATGGGTATAAGGATTCTTTTAATCTCTGCCAGTTGTTTTTTTTTTTTTTTTTTTATATATAATGTATATTCTGTGGAATATATGTGAAACCAGACTTAATGGGTCTGGCAAGGCAGAATTTTCTTGTGAAGGTTCTTCATCCTGAGAAGAAGCTGCAAAAGAACGAGTAGGATTTGCTTGTGGTGGTACAGCAGGTGCTGAAAATCAGGGAACCTACTCAAATGTCAGAATGTGAATATAGATGCCTAGTTTTGAAATCTCTGGCCATGATAAAGTAAACTTAGGAATTTTTACAAGCAGTGCTTTCTATCTGTAGAACTAAAGATGTTTGACTATGGTGATTATAATCTTTGACTTGCTTAGCAAAACCATATATGTAAAAAATCACGTTCCAATTACCTGTAACTATTTTTTTGCCCTAAACAAATAATATTTCAGCTATAGATAAAACATAAGAAGTTTTAATCTTTTTTTTTAGAATTAGTTTGACTAAGCAAAAATTAAAGTAGCAATAGTTTACGAGTCTGGCTACCAGATTTGTATCACACCTTTGCAGTGACAGTAGGTAGAAGGTCTTTTCCACTTAGAGTCATTATAAAGGATATTTTTGGAGAACTTTTTTATGGCAGCTACATGGAAGTTGTGAATAAAAGGCAGAAGAATAACTCTGGCTATTTGCCTTCTTTCTCCTGCTATATAGTACAGTCCAATAATTTTAAAATAATTTGCAGTTGCAGATAAAAGGCTGATTTTCCCTGAAAATGAAACTAATTTTGCATTTTTTTTCAAGAACAATAAAGGGTCATTAAGATGTCTATAACCATTGTGCACTAAATTGGACAAAGCTCTTTTATGAATCAGATACAGCCTGTATATAGAGCAGGTGACAAAATGTGCTTGAAGGAGAACAGGATGCTTAATGGATTTATGCCTAGCTTTGTTACATTTGGATATTCTTCTTTTGTGTTGCCTCCAAAGATGCTATTTTAGGCTCCTAGTTTACTCCAGTACCACTTGAACTGAACATTTTGTACCTAAACCCCTCTGAGAGGTGACAAACAGGAGGACAGAGCTCCCTGTCTATTTCAAAGACCACATGCAGACAAAAACAAGATACCAGGTCATTTTACCCAAACTGTGTATTATATCCAATGCCTGTGTTTTGCTTCTTGCACGGTCCTCTCAGGAGAGACTCAGCTGAATCCCAGGCAGTTGCTGCTCACAGTCACCTCTCTGGGTGAAGCAGAACTGCTGTTCTTGCTCTGTGCTGGTGTTAGCAGAGAGCTGAGGAGGCCAGGGTGGGGAGAGGACCTCTCTGTGCTGTGCTTGTGCAGGTATCAGCAAAAAAACCAGACATGGACTTTACAAGCCAATGTGATGAGGGAGTGTAGGAAACAGACAAGTAGAAGGAAGTGATTTGACAGCACCACACCACTCCATCAACAGCCTGACTTGATGAGTTTTCTGTAGCAATTGAGCCTTGCATATAATTTTAAAGGGCTTCTGGTAGAGTAACGAGATGCCTTGAAAGTCCTCCCCAGACATGAAAAGCAGCCTATAAGGGAGGCTGGCATCATGACTGGCTGGAGAAATAGAGAAGAGGCAGGGGCATGAAACTGAAAACTAATACAAGATCTAGAGGTGAGAACGGCATTCGTGTTTCTCTCCTCTGACTATTGGTCACTACTGAGAGTCTGTGATAGCAGTGAGGCAAATGTGGCTCAGACCATCAGGTAGTAGTCCACTGTGGCAGTTTGGATTTTAGAATTTATGAGGTTATGGTTCCCTTAGCAAGTTTGGAGTTAAACTCTCTCCCCAGTCACTCTGGGGATTCCTATTGTAGTTTATAATTTTGTACAGCAGTAAACAGAGGAGAATGCAGGCCCCAGTTCTGCTGATGGGCATGATCAGATGCTTTCAGTATAGGCTATGATTTTAAAACCAGTTCATAAATTAAAGAGGTCACAATCAACTTGAAGGCCCTATTTTCTTTCTGACATAGTTTTCCATATTGCTGCTGATAACAGAAAGACAAGATTCTTTCAATTGCAGCACCAGCTGTACTGTTTCATTAGCATTTCTGTGCTAGCTGTAACTTCTAGATTAGTTTACCTTTTACCTTTTCCTCAGGATATTGTGTTGGCTTTTACATGGATCTTTCTTCACAGTGCAGGAGTTAAGGACACTCAAAATCTAGTGGAAGTCTTTAAAACTAATTTCAATTGTTCAAAAAGTAAATTTTGAGTTGTCTATCTTAGAGACTGTGTACCACACAAATTCAAACACTGACCTAATTTTTTTGTATTTTTATCTGAAGGTAAGCCAGGATTAGCACTGCTGAAGAGAAATTAATTATAATTGATGTGAACTTAAAGGTAAGAAGGAATCCTTTCAGGCATTTTTCCTCTCAGATTTTTGGCAATGTGGAGCGTTCACTTTCTAGCAATTCAATTTCTTGCAATTGAAGTGAACTGCTTGAGACTCAGAAACAGAAATATAGCTCAGAGACCCATTTTTCATCTTCCCAGCCTTCTTTGATGTCTGAGAGGCAGGATATAGGAACAAGGGCAAACACATGGAGTAGAGAGGTGGGGCTGGGAGCTGGGCAGGGGCAGCTGTGGGTGAACTGGTGGTTGGGGGCCTGTGAGGCTGCCTTTTGTTAATTGTGAAAGAAGGCCTGGCACCCCATCCTGACTGCTGACCCTGTAGGTGATATCAGTTTCTACCAGTCCCTCTGTTAGCTCAAACATAGAGCAATGCTGCAAGCTCCATCTATGCTATAGTTCTATATACCTGCATATGAATAGGCTACACTTCGGGGTGCCCATATAGCCTCAGTTAGAACCCTGAGGTTTGTGTCTTCAGCAGATTTAATTATATGATTATACAACATCTTATCCACAGGATTTTGCCTCAGACTGTGCATGAGAAGGAATTGATTTGGGGATGAATAAGAGGTGTGCAGCAAAGGAACCATTTGTCTGCAGGAGTCAGATTTCATTTATTTCTGGAGTCTGAATAAAGCTGATTGGTATCTAACAACCCTTCATGTGGGGAAAAATGCATTACAGTTTAGATGTGGCTTTTGGGAATCTTCTTCTTGAATGGCTATTAGAATTTTTTTTTTGCTTCCTTGATGCCTGATGCATAAACTGATGATGACAAGACCCTTCCAGCCCAGGTGCCATCAGTGAAGCCTCCCTTCCCCTGCCTGGCTCACAAGGAGCTGGAGAAGGCAGATGACAGCATGCACAGAGAGAGGAAAATTATCTGGTTTTGACTGACCTAGTGAAGAAGGACTGTTTTTGCTGCTACAGTTTTTCTACACCTTAAATAGTATTTAATTTTCCTAAAAGGGTCATTTTCTGTCACAAAATACCTTCCCTGGAAAGCTTCCAGTCAGCGATCCTGATTGACACAGGAGATTCCAGGTAAAGTAAAGAAAATCTGATGGATAAGTCTCTGAAGGGCTGGGGGTCTGTCTGTGTTTCTGCTGCAAAGCCCTGATGGCTTTGGTTAAGTTGTTATATAATTAATTTTCACAGTTGCCAAATCTTCCCCATTTTCCAGATAGCTCAGTTGAGGCCATTTGTAAAGGCAATATATGTTTACAGATGTAGAAAAAGCCACCAAGAATACCCAAATTTGGTATAAAACACTCAAGAGGTCTAGAAGTCTGGATGACAAGTTTCCAAATTGTGTTTCCACAATTACAGGCCCTTTGTTAAACTGAGATTATCAACATTTAGTCATGTTAAATTGTTGTGGAAATAAATTAATACATAAAATTGATAATTTAGAATTACTATCACAGAAAATGTCATAATGACAAAATGACAAATTGAATTTTGAGAGCAGACTGCGAAAGATGTGCAGGGATTGAAGAGAAAACAGCATAGCTGCTCAGACTTTAAACCAATGTTGTGGGTGGACTGGTTGTGGTGGGAAAAGTATTTGAACAAATCTTTTGTGCAGAAAGGGAATGAAGAGAGGACTTTTCCAGGGCTTTGCAACTTTAATAATGCTTTTTAATGTAAGACACAGAAAAACTATAGTGGGTAACAAGAGCTCCCCTAATACAATAAAAAACACTCTAGTATTTAATTTACTCTTTACAGTTTTGAAGGGCCTGAAAGCTTTTAGGGACCACTGAACTACTTGTATTAAATTAGGCATATTGTGCCAATCCCACACTGAGCTTGAGACACAGCTGAAGAACCTCAATAGATATCTCTTTTAGTCTCAGTAACCTATTGTGACTGAGTCTGTGACCCATTTGAATAACCTCAATAACTCAATTGCAAAAAGACTATTTGGCTGAAGAAGAAAAACTCAGCTTCTTGGATATTTGCATTTTAAACTACCCAAGGAAGAATTAGATGCTAAGCACTTTCAAATATCTGATCCCAGCTCAAAATTTAATTAAATTATAACAGAAACATTAACTTCTGACTTACGAGACCTGACTGGGGAGAAGACTCACTTTATCCTGTCACCTAAAAGCTTGTGCATTTTTGTAAGGCATGGGTTTTTCTTGAAGTCTTAATTGAAGCAGCAGTTTCAATTGCTAGTTGCATAATCTTTTTAAAAATATGCTTCAATTTCATATGTACAAAAATTAATTTGCCAGAGAAATATTTGGATTTATTCCAATTTGCCAAAGAATTTAAAATGTCCTGTTCTTTTATTACTTGGTCAGCGAGAAAGAGCTGTTTGCAACTAGTCAAAAGCTAAGAAAGCATTTTGAAGATATTTGACAGATCATTCAAGCAGAGAGTGATTCTGAAAAGACCAAGTCCATGTACTCTATACTGAGAGGTGAACTTCATAAAAAGAAACTACTGTATTGATAAAAAAATTGTTCAAAAAATTACCTTAAAAATTGTAACAATTCAAACCTTACTCTAGAATTTTTATTGACTTGTAGGACATTTCTCTTTCTGGTTCTCAGCTATTTGTATTTTTTTTCCAGTACATTTTAACAAAAATAAAGTGAATATTTTCAAGCTGTAGGATAAATTTTACAATTTTGTCCTGCTATTAGGTTTTTTCAGGTTTTTTTTGGTGGCAGGTGCATGTTGAACAAGCATAGGTAAGGGTTCTGTAAAAATGCATGAACATGTCTATGGTTTTAGAGAAAGGGGAGAAAGTCAGAGTTGAATACTCTGGAGAATGCTTTTCTAACATGAAAATGGGAAGATTTGGTAGTGGTATGACCCTTGCAGCTGGTGTTCATTATCCACCACCTGTACAGAAGCAGGTACAAAGCTCAAAAAACGCATATGACCACACCCATACCAGATACCAGTGCAGATGATAACAGTTATTAGCGGTCTATGAAGCACTCAACACAACGTGCTCCTTCTGTGCATCAAAATGCAAGTGATCTGTGCCAGGAAAGGCTATCCACAGTCTGCTTACTGCGGCTCTGTTGTGGGCCACATGTGGTGGTTCATGGTAGTGACATTGGAGAAAATTAATGCACCTGAGGCAGCAACATGGTAAGAAATAATCTGTAAAGCTTCCCTGTGACCCAAAGACAGGGAACAGAAGCAATGGGACTCTAATCACAGCTTAACCCTCTAATCTCAGTCTGTACCTACAAACTATAAGCTTATTAAAACACCCTCCTTAACTAGTGCTTAACACTTCTGTTACAGCTCTCCATTTCTACCTCTGGCCCTTTGGTTTGGCAGCTGCTCTTTATTCCTTGGACATATTTCCTCACTGAAAGGTATGGTGGTTTATTTTATGTCCCCGTTTAGGACAGCAGTGACCATGCAACTTTATAGGAAACAACCTGTGAACCCCCCAGAGCGTCACCTGTTGAAGCCTCTCAGTTTGCTTAATTGCACCTATTAGGAACAAAAGGCAGTGCAGATTCCTCAGGGGTGAGGCAGTGCTCTCAGCAAGTGAAAGCTTTGGCTTTATGGGAAGCCTAGCGTTACCACAGTGGGAGCACTGGGACGCTGGTGCCGATCAAAAGGGTCGTGGCACCGCGGAGCCCCGCTTGGAGCGAGGCTCAGGGGAAGGCACCGCGGGGGTGGGTGATGAGACTCGTGCTGATGAGCGAACCGTGCATATCAATGTTCTGCTCTGCTCATCGGTGGAGCTGCTGATGGAATCCGGTGCTGTGCTCGGAATTGTGAGCTCTGCAGCTGCCACCATGCCGGCAGCCGTGCAGGTGAATGTGCAGATGGAGCGGGAAGTGGGAAGTGAGCTACCCCAGGTTGCTGTAACACGGAGACAAGGTGTGCTTGGGGCTCTGCATACTCAGACGGGGAGGCCAGCTGTCCCAGGGGATTGTAGCCAAATCTTCTGGTCTCTGTAGCACCTTAAAGTCAATTTGTGCATGCACTGCTCCCATTACTCTGGGATGACCTGATTTTTCCTTGTTGGGGGTTGACGTCTGGGACATGTTGTGCAGTGCTTTGCTACAGGTGCAATTTCACCTAAATGCTGCCTAATCAGACACACTCTGCCCCCTATCTCCCATGCCAACTAATTTTGCCCGGAGGAAAGTTGGCAGCTGGCTAGCGGAGTTCACCCTGCACGTGCACATTGGCCTCATGAGTTGCTGTTTGAACCAATGTACCCTCTGTGTATGTGTGTCAATATGTAAATGCTCTTCTTTTATTTCCAAGATTAGGCTCAGGAAGTTGCTTGAAAATGCTGACTGAAAGGAGAAGCAAAGGAGATTTTTACCTTTACTTTTTCATTGATTACAGCCCTGGCTAATCATCAGCTATGAATTAAAATAATTTGTTGGCAGAATTAGGTATTAGGACTCTGATGATAGATTTAGAAATGTGGCCTTCCATAATTGCAGTAATAGAAGGGTATGCCTGCAGTTTGCTGCTGTGACTGGAGTAGAAGATAATTATCACTCCTTTTCTTTCAGCCCTGATTACAGCAACTCTAGTGCTGGCAGCTGGAGCAATGTTTTGCCTTGATGCTCTTAACAATAGCTTTCACACAGCAGTTCAAGGATATTAAGCTGGTTTGCCTTATTGAAAGGAGATGAAACCTTGCATACAGCTATGTAAATTCTGGTGAATCATTGCAGCCCACATGGTTTATGCACCAGTGGTTTATATGAGGGGTGGGCTATAGTGTTTTGTGGTTTTTTTTGTAGAAATCCATTAGAGAAGCAAGGTTGATACATCCTTTTAAGAGAAATCTGAGGCAGCTCTTACTCATCTGAGTTTAGACAACTGTGTCTTTGAAACAAAGAGCCAACATCACTGATCCCACTGCATTGCTGGTCAGGTTGATTTCTTCTTTTGTGCTAAGTTTTGCTCTTAGTTTTTTAAGTACCCAATATAAGTAACTTTGTTTCTTCAGTGGAGCAACTGTTGAGCAATTTGGGCTTAAACAATGCGAAACTTTGGTCTTCAAATATCTGTTTCTCCTTCCATTTTCCTTTTTTATACACTCTTCAGAAAATACAGGTACTGATGTTTCTTTTTCTAGGGGAAGACAGTTTGTGTAAAGTTGATTTTTGAAACTTTTTATTTAGATAGTAACATATTGATTTTGATCTCCATGTTCCTGTCAGATGTTCACTTTCATCATGCTTTACTTGCTATTTGTATATCCATACTGGTACGTGACTCCTAGCCTGGACGTGCACCTTCTGATACTATTTCAATTAATCTGTGGCTGTTCCACTAGTCACAGTGGGAACATGAACTGGTACACAGGAGCATAACAGGTGCTGCTTACTTGATGTTTCTGAATGTTCATTTAGTACTATTTTTGTTATTTTGATTGCAAAAGGAGGAAGACATGAGGTGTGAAGAGTAGGGAGTGAAAGAGTTCTGTCATTTTGTTTCCTGCTTTAACTAATTAATATTTGAGGAGAGCATGAAGTGCAAAGCGTAGGAACTGGTATCTTTTACACTATCCAATTTCCTGCTGTACAGCTAAGTGAACTTGGCTTAGACTTGACTATTAGGGTTTCAGGAGGACAGACTAAAAACCAGGGATTCTCAGTATTCCTTTGCAATCCTGGATAGTTTCCTTTTTTGTTACTATTTTTAAAAAATTTTATATAAATACAAAATATTTATGTTTTTTATTTGTATATTTGAAGTGGATGTTTTACAGATGGTCCTATGTGGCTCAGAGCCCTGAGATAAATAAACCTGTGAGTCTTGTCATTGCTCAGCATGCAGTAGTCAAGTTTCTCTGTAGTTAAACCTCTTCTCTGCATTAAATAGATACCAGTAATACCCCTCCCAAATTCCAGATTATTAGACTGGTTGAAGATGTGCTGCTATAGGTGATTAAAATCTTTCATACAAGCTTTCACCATCTTCAGTCCTTTTTCTTGTACAATGGTTCTGTTGGCAGACATGAAAATAAAATAGAGTGTAATTTTGTCTTGGTTTGAAGACAGGTGTCTGCTAAGGAAGGTGGGAACCTCCCCTAGAACCCACAAATTTGAATCCCCTTCCCTCCAAATTATTACAACTTTGTAATCAAGGGCTTTCAGGCAAAGACATGGGGGAAAAGGAATAACAGTTTTTTACTAGTATCTATAGCAAGGCAAACAATCAACAACAGTGGCAATAACAAACAAAACAAACAAAAACCAGAAGATGCGGTGACAGAAGTCTCTGGGCTGTCAAGTGCTTTTCCCGTTTTGTGCAGTTCCGGTCGCAGCTGGCAGGGGCGCTGTCGGGCTCCTGGCCAGTCAGCTCTGTGGGTGCGGGTTATGGCGAGGGACCGAGAGTCAGGCGGGCGCTGCAGCGGGACGGGCAGGGCAATGGTGGGCGTGCAGCAGACGTGGGGCAGGAGCTCAGAGCAGGGAGCAGGGGTGGCAGAGACGAGCCCACCCGGGCTCGCTGGCAGAAGGTGGCAGGGACNCATGCCCAGCTAGCTCTTTGTCTCTTACTAAAGGAGTTAATAGTCCTTAAGTATCCAGCCATTAGTAACCTAGCGACAGGAAAGGGGAAAAAATTCCACACACCTCAACCTCCAACAGATTTAGAACTGGACCTTCAAAACAATTTATCATAATGGCTGTTTAAAACAACTGTGTACAAAATAGTTATATTTTGTATAATCTGCCTAGTAGTTGCCTAATGCACTAAATTCATAGCTTCCGGCCTATTCTCAAAATCTTTTTGGGGAGACATACCCATTAGCTTTTAGACAGGATTTTCTCAGGTAGCCAGCTACCTGACATATATGAAGTCCATTGAGGAATCATTGAACCATTTTTCCCCTCTCTATTTTTATTTTGATTTCCAAAATGAAGAGGTTAAAAATAGGCCAACTCAAAAAATATGTGACATAACATGGAGCAGGAAAAGCAGCTGATTAAATCATTGGTGTCCCCTTTTTATACATTGTATTAACAGCACTCTGAACTTTGAAAGATTTCAAATATTTTGCAATATTTTCTCTGCCTGAGACTCTTCAGTTGCACCATAGGAATGCCTTAATGTAGCTTTGGACCCCTCTGGATCAAGGAATAGCTTCTAAGAGTTTCCTGACTGAGAATGATTTGCCCAAGAATACTCACAGATGGAAAAGTGAAGAGATTATTTCTGGGAGGATGAATAGAGAGGGATGTACCTTAGACAAAGCTGCTATAGGGGAGGATTGTACTCAACTTTTCTGTGTCCTGGATGAATATTGTAAAAAGAAGGATTCTTAGTCTTTAAGTTTCTGCTACTTCTATATTGGAGCAGAAGGACAGGTAGAGAAATGCTCTCTTGGGAGATTTAAGTCCCAATCAGGGAGATGCTTTTTTAGGAGTTTTAGCATTATACAGCAGTGCACAGAGGATTATAGTGTTGTTTAAGTTGGAAAAGACATTAAAGATAATTAAGTCAAATTATAAACTGATGCGATAGCATCACGTCTTGTAAATACCTCCAGGGGTACTTAAGCCTGGACACTTCTATGGGCAGCCTCTTCCAAGTTAGAATGCAAAAGATAGTAAAAAAGTTTACTATCCCATGTTGGTTCACCTACCATCCTGCTCCTCT
>VZTX01019799.1:96140-179518 GCA_013400915.1 Pardalotus punctatus | reverse complement strand
CTCCCTTATTCCTTTCAAAAGGATCTGCAAATTGACGACTGGAGACTGAGATTAAAACTTTATTATGGTGAGGAAAAGCCTAAGTACCTGTCTGTATGTAAAATACTTACCAGCTTCAGTCGCGATGGCTGTCCCAGAACCGTCCTGGCGGGGCTGAATAATGAGGGTGTTACAAATGCTGGTTCGCAACTGAGTAACGCCCTTACGTTACCCTGCAGAGGGGGTATTTGAGGGAATCGTGCATGGTGCGAGCGGGCTTGTGGGCTGTATTTGGCCACTGGTCCCTAGAAAGTGATTGAGAACATTAAATAACATCTAATTTACACAAAAGACCTACCAGTGTGTACAAATAACCAGTTTCAGCAATGTGAAACAGAACGTTTTGAGGCGATGACTGCTTTGGGCTTTCCTTATCCTTCTGTTGACTGCCTACACAAGATTTCCTTCTCCCCGTATGTCAGAGTTACACTCCTTCTGCTTCCCTGATAAACTATGTTCCTTTTTTTGGTAAAGTCAGCAGGAATCTCAGAGCTGCCAAAAGCCATAGGGGAAATGAACAGATGAATCCAGTATGAAGTCTTGATAAAATCAGCCCCAGAATCTGGAGGATAATGAACTTAAACACCAGTTTCTGTAGGATTGTTCTCTCTTTAGCCTCACAGTGGTGTTATGGTGTGGAAAAGTCTGGGGTTGGGGTGACAGGCAAGGGCTGTCCAGCTGATAGACCAGCATGCTCTTTGCATGAAGATTATGTAGAAAAAAAAATTGGAGTAGCCGAATTAATAATGATACAAATGAGATCTTGGACTCACAAGCAGTTCCAGAAGTTTGGGAAGTTACTGCTTTGATGTTGAGTTAGAAAAATAGTGGCACTACACTACAGAAGATTTTAGTTGGTTGAAAGGTTGTTGGCATGCCTGCCTTAGTATAATGCTTAGAAAAGCAGATAAGTAAAGATATCCTGCATTTTGTAAGAGAAAGACATGTTCTCCTAATCTATGAAAATTATTTGAAAAAGTCAAAGAAACCTCCTCCCACAAATTGTCCTACTAGACAACAGTAAAATTCAGTGACCAATAAGTAGTTTCCAAAAGGAGATGGCTTTTAAAAATTGCTAACTTGATATATAATAATAATATTTTAATATTTTCCTATTCTTTCCTATTATTCCAGTAGTGAATTGTACCTGCTAAGCCTGCTTAAGCTTGCAAGAGGAAGAAAAACACTTTTAATCTAATTTCTTCTCCTCTTGTTTAAAAAAAAACAACTTTTCTTAGAGGCATACTCCAAAAAACAGTTTGGGCTATTACGATTGATTGATTTGTGAATTTGCATTGCATAGCCCATAGAATCTAATCTCTTAGTTTTATGTATAAACGTTATGCAAAACTTCTGCCTGAGTTAAAGTGTAGGATTAAAAAATATACTGTCTTGGCTAAAGGGCTCAAACTGGAAGTTAATTTACCATTAGGAAACTGTTCCTGTGGCTGATATTCCTTGGGGTTGACTTAGAAGCTCATGTTAAAAGGTGCAGGGGTTGAGACGATGTTTCAGTCTCTCTGCTACTCCAGGCTGAGGCTGAATGACATGCTGGTCATCTGGAATCGTGAAAGAAACCTCTGACTATCCTTCTCCAGAAGGTTAAAACTTGCTTCATGTGACAGTTATGAGAACTCCTTGCTTTCGAAAATCAGTACTCTGGTAATTCAGCTCCAACAAAGTGAAAATGTGGCATCTACCTAAGGGATTGCAGAGTCATGGGGACAACCTGGGATAACGATATTGCTTGACCATTTTGGCATTGTTATTCCCCTTTTAAGGCTCTCATCTTAGAAACGAATTAAGTACCATTTGTAGATGCTCAGTCACTCCATTGTCCTTATGAAAATCTGAGTTTATTTTAGATACTGAAATCTAAGGCTGTTAATTAAGTTAATTGAGATGGATCCTATCCTAAAGAATGTTCTCAATGCCCCCTTGGACTAAACAATGCCGGCTATCCCTTATGAGTGGCCTGACGGCATCTGACGTCCAAGGAGTTGGAATAACCTGGGGTACGACTCCATGCAATGGCAATCATATTTTTTTTTATATTTTATTTTCTTTATCAACAGGGGGATTTTTGTTTCTTCTGTGAAATGTTTCCACATTGCCTCAATATTGTGTGAAGGTACTCAGCACTTCATAGGAAGTGAACTTGGAAGGATATTTATGATATGCTAAAGATAATAAACCAAGTGAGCAATTGTGCAGAGACCAGAATTCTTTTCTTCTACCAAAAATATCTTCCCACAAAAGTGGAAGAACAAGCCGCAAGTTCCATCTGCTTCCTCACATAGAGAGATCCAGCAGGTCCTCCAAGGGACACCTGTTTCCCTCAAGGCTTGGCTTCCTTTGAACAAGCACCATCAGATTCCTTAAGATGGTGTAATAAAACTACTTAGGCAACCAAATGTTGCCTCAAATTCTTGTTTGAATTTTATTCAGCATTCATATATTCGCCCCCATAAATATTCAGGTTCATTTTTAGGTGCATTTAATGTGATAGTTTTTTATTGAAGCAATACAGGAGACAATCTTCAAGGAATCTATGTTTGCATTTTCTTGTATGCATTCCATTTTCATATTGAAATAATGAAAGTTAATTTAATACAGAGAATGTTGATTTTTAATACTGTGAAAACATAATACACTTTGCCAGAACTAATAGAAAAAAATATTTTAGCCAGAGTAACCTTTTTTGGGGGTCTTTGTATTAACTGGGTGTCTTTCATAGTGCACTGTTGTAATTTCTGGAGACTCCTGCATATTTAGCTGGGAATAGAAAGGACCATAGGAGTCAAACTGCCCCCATCTGAATGTGAGCAATGCTGAAAACTGGTGAAACTGTGAAGACAGACTCTTTACCTGCTCCCCAGGTTTCCCAGTCGTGTTTTATTGTGAAAACCTGTTACTCAAATGAGAAGAAAGCAATGGTGACTTCCTCCAGCAAAACCAGCTACCTGGACCAGGACCTGGAATATGGACTATACTAGGAAAAAAGCCTTGGGAAGAGGACTTGCTGTATTCCAGATGCTGCCACGGTGTGCATATCCCTCTGCCTGTACTCCAGCTCTGCATGTTCTGACATGTAGAGTATCTGCAACAGGAGCCAAGCTGAATAACCACTTACAAGTTTAGCACAATAAAACTGAGAATTTAACATGCTTAAACAGGTCAGGCTAAACTTTCAATAATGTTTTTATTCTTTCTTTGCTCAGGAACAATGCATGTATTACTTTCAAGCTCTCCTTGATAGACAACTACATGGATTTTAAAATGGTAATTTTTTTTCTTTAAATTATTCTAATTTTAAGCATGCAAGTTTAGTTCTAAGACCTAGGCTATTTTCCCTGTAAATTCTGCTTAGAGTAAATCACTACAGCTGGTAAAACTCTTCCTTCTACAAAATAAGCCTTCTGATTTTAGTCTTTCTTGAAGGACCAAAATGACCTGCTTTCTGATTACTCCTTATTACTCTTATTCACAGTGCAGGGTGGATAATATTAGTAGGCTTCAGATGGAAAGCTTCTATATTGTTCACGTCCACTGGGGATGTCCTTTCAAGGAGCAGCAATCTAGATGTCTGATGGCAAATCTGGGAAATTTATTGGATTAGCATTGCTCTGTGCCAAGGTGACCTGCCCTGCTGCACACAGTCACTCCCAGCTGATGCTGAACTCAAAGTCCTGTTTTTTGGGCCAGCTTTCAATCTTGTCTTTGTTACAGTGTGTAAGGAAGGCACCACCTTGGACTGAGATGCTGGGTTCCAGTTCACACCTGCTCATGCTTTCTAGGGGACTCTTAAAAGATGGCATAGATTGGGGCAGTCACTGAGCTGTAGTGAGGAAAGGAAGGGAGAGCTGAAATACACTGCTTTCTTCTCTGTCTCCATAAAGCAGAAACCCAGATCTGTGGGAAATTTGGGCCAATGTGTTCCTCACACTTCTCTTGACAGTCCCACTCGTTCCTCACTCTGCAGGCAGTGCGGTGCCAAGGTTTTGCAGCCACTCGTGGTGCCAAGGGTGTTTCCTGGTTTGCCCTTGCTTCTCTGGCAGGTAAGGGTGGCTGACGCCAGCACTCGGGGTTGCAGGAGCTCTAACCACAGAGGATTGAAAGTCGGGAATATTTCCATGGAAATACTTTATCATGAAAACATTTTCATCTGTTGAAACTGGAAGTCGTTGTAGGGAAGGGTTGAATTTTATGAATTCCCCATTAAAAAAAAAAAAAGGCATATAAAAGACTCAGCAGATTTGAGAACATATGGGATCTGATTCTCCCCTGTCTTACACATTGTGTCGTTGTTTACGATCTGACAAAGAAGATGTAAAATGCAACCTCACTGCCAGGGTAGGATTCTCCTCCACAAGTATGATTGAATACACAACATTAAAAACTTGGTGAATCAGTCCCCTGCTTCTTTTCCTCCATGATCATTGATCATTTATTACCTGCTTTTGACAACCATGACACACGTAGGTTTATACAGTCCTCTTTTACAGAACTCTTCCTGTTTTGCTTTGCCTTCCCGTCCTTCTCCTGCTTTATCTCAAGACTTTCTGGATTACTACATCTGAAGTATTTTGAAAGGAATGCGTTCTTAGAGATTGGAAGAGAGTGGGAGCGACAAGGGATACAGTGATTTTTTTTTTGTGGGGGTGGCATATTCTGTCAGCAAAGGAGGAAGATGATACCTTCCTTTCCCTTTAGCATTGATGACTACACCTGAAATACTGCATTCCATTCTGGCATCGTATGACTGGAAAAAATGACAAGAAACAGAGAAGAAAGAAAGAAAAGAGCAACAGAAGTAATGGGGAGGCTAGATGTATGCTGACTTACATGGAAGGACTAAAATAACTTTAAAAATTTAGGCAAAGACTTGCCCAAAGGAGAAAGTCTACAGAAGATGCCTCTGTTTCAAAACAGGCTAAAATTGAGTGAAGAGGGGAGGGAACTAGTTGTAGTACTTCGAAGTGGGTAGGGATGATTAGATGACATGCAGAAAACAAAAATGCATTCTTAGTATAAAAAATAAACTTGCCTACACTATAGAACTCTGTCCTTAGTACACTGTATTAGTGATAGTTTACTGTACCTAGTTAAAGAAAGCACTTCAGAATTCATAGTAAGTTCCCTGTGCTGTAGTCAGCTAAATGAACTACTGAAGACATGACTAATACATACTTACATTTTTGTCACACCTGAAAAGAGTCTCAAATACCACAATGGCAGGTAAGTGTATGTAAATCTGTATGTTTGAAGGGCCACTCTTAGTTTTTCCTGACTGCTTCTTGTAACTTTGGGAGTCTCATTCCGTTAGTTCATGGCTGGGAACTCTTACAGGTTTTGTGCAATTTGTCACTATTTCTTCCATCCAAGAACCTCTCACTCGAGTCTGATCTTTAAATCCCTTGTAAGTTCACGATCTGTCAGTCCACTATAGTGACAGATGAAAAGGTAAAAGGGAACTAATGTAGAAATTGACTGTTTTTAAGGAATGTATGTCCTTATATTTTTCCTTCTCTGTTTCTGCAATGTCATAGCCAAGAATATTGTGATTCCTGCAATTATATGTAGAACATATAATTGTAGTCTATTGTGGTACTCTCTTTCCAATAAAAGTCAGGATCAAAAGATTTCAGCTTTCTTTGTCCAATTTGCATGCTTAAAAATATGCTAGATTTAATGATTTAGTGAAATAGTGAAGTATGATGCGTGTGATCACCAGCTAACCATGGAAAGTTAATGTCATTGGGCTGAACTATTTTAGTATCTTTTATGTGTAATACAATGCATTTTACACTATAAAGTCTGTTATAATTATGAGGTCTGCCCCATTAGCTTTATTATTTCTGAATGTGAACTGGAAAGAGCTTCAGTGCCAGAAAAAGAGCCAAACTCTTGCTGTGGCATTGGAGCCAAAGTCTGCCTAGTTCAGCATATTGTTTCTTATTCTGGCCAACACAGATTGCTGAAGAAAGACATTAAATTTTGTTCAAACATGAGTGCTTCAATATTTTTTCCCAGCCTACATCGATTTGTGGCTTAGGGATATCTGAATCAGAGCTCAAAAACCTTCAGTACTATGAACGTGAGTACTGTTAGCCAATTTTTTTCACTTGAAAGATTTTCTGTTGAAATATGCTTCTCTTTCAGCCTGAAGTTCGAAAACAAAATCATGCATCCTTAGTATTTTGAAGGTTTTAAAAACTAAAACAGTAACAACCTTACACCATCCCTTTTCATTTTCTAGCTCTTAAAGATTTCAATCATAGGATGTCAAAAGAAGGGGAACATATTGACGTGAAACTGTGGTCTTACTTAGTCCGTTTACATTCTGTGGCCAAACAGAGAGAGAGATATGAGAATAAAGGTGACAAAATTCTAAAATGTCTAAATTTGTAGGTATTGAATGTATAAATTTGTAAGTATAAGGAGAAAAAAAAACTTGATTTTTTTAGATCTATTTTTGATCTATCTTTCCCTACAATATTCCTAACAAGTGGCAAAAAAAAGTATTGAACATTTTTCTGGAAGAAATTATATTTTTAACCTATTGTAGTTATGATTTTCTCTGGCCATCTGAACATATTTATTCACTAATATTTATTAAGGAATTAAAAATTTCCTGCCTTTAAAATTCAATAGATGATCTAATGCTAAACACATTATTTTTAGATTTCCATATATTTTTAATAATTTCAGAACCATTGCATATGTTTGAGGTTATTGAATAAATTGTTAGAAATGCACAATATACATCCTGTAAAAATTTTCCCACAGAAAAATTTGTTGGATTGCTTCTTTGTTTCATTAGGCCCTCCCTGTACCATATTCAGAGCAAAAATGCCTTACAGGGGATAAAGTGGCTTTCTGAAGCTCTTTCCCTTCTCTGGGTGCAGATGGCTTCTAGAGAAAATGGGGCATAGGCATGGAACATTTTGAAGCGAATACTAGTTTGAGAGTGAACCATATATACCTGCAATTTATTTCATTGGTATTGAGGGCAGCAGAAACTAATTGAGGCTGCTCTGACTCACATTTGGGACAGAACAGTCACAGCCTACAGCACAGGCTAAGACTCTCAGTCCCAATATCCTTTTTCCTACAATTCATACCCACAAAATGGCAAAAGGAAGAGCAAGGTAAAAAAAGTAATTGGAAAAAACAGCTTCCAGTTGTGTATAACCTCAAGGAATTAGGGACAGACAGATACAGAGGTTCCCCCAAGTGGAAGAAATGTATCGCTGGAAACACAGAAGAGTGGGGAAAAGAAGGCAACGTCACAACCTACAATGGAGGCGATGCAAGATAACATAACAAAGGTGTTCTTGCTGAGGATTTCCTGCTTGGAGGGATTTATAACATGGCTGGCAAGAGTTGTTTCTTTTACAACTGGGTTAAATTATTCTGAAATTCGGGATGCTAATACCAAGTAAATAAACATGACACTTGAAAATTAACGTATTGCTGAGGAAAATGGCTGGGAAGCAATTGTTAAGATGGTTAAGTCATCTTTAGGTCACACTGAAAAAAAATTGCACTGAAGTTTTCAGTGCTATATATGCTTTATTATTTCTTTTAGAGATGTTGCTGATGGTGGTTGTTTACCATAACTGGGAACTGATTACACTGGGCATAGAGACCTTGGCTACATTTAAGCTGGACTAAATAATATTAAGCTATGAGTCCTTTCTTGAATGGAAATCAGTTTCAGGATTTAATCGTAGTTTTAATGTGAAAAAGAAAGCTTTTCATGTGTTCAAAAATACAGGGGACTTGTTGCATTTATATATTCCTATTCAAATGGATGGGAGCTGCATAATACCTTGGCATTTTTGAGGCTGCAAGTAAAACTTTTTCTTCTGCTTTTTTATTTACCATTCTACAGTGACAGAAAAGTAGTTTTCTCTCTTTTCTGTACCTCCAGTATTCTATTTATTCCTTTCAGTCAACATGTTCTTTCCAAGATTCTTAGGCAAACTGCTAACTCATGTACCTCTGCGGAACTGCTGAAATCCAGGAAATGGAACCAGGCAAGATGATAGCAGAGCCAAAAAAGGGCAGGATGCATTCATTTGTTCTTCACTGTGTTTTCGACTGAAACTCAAAAAGTGTAAAAAAGATCATAATTTATTGCTTACATATAGTAGAGGTAGATTTTCTATATGCCACGACAACTAAATCTCTAGTCAGTTGGCATTTTGTCTGTAATTTAGTATCAATTTGAAAAATGCTTTCACCTTGCCAATCTCATGTTGCCAAGTCACAGTTCAGAGTCGCACGAGAACAAAGACAAACTCAACAGCTCGAAAAATACGAAAGAAAAATGACTGGCCTTGGACAAGATTTTATTTAATGCTGCTATGAGATCTAGCACTCACTAGATATGTTTCAAAATCCTGTATTCTTACTCTTCCTTCAGGAAATAGTATGTTAGCATACCTTGAATCCAGGTACATTGCCAGATGTTGTTCTTTGTAGCTGTGGCTAGAGCTACAAGTATCTCAGTGAACCTGCTCTGAGATAATTCAGGTATCTCTAGCCTCAGAGTGAAGCTGCAGTAAAAATAAAAGCTCTTCTAAGTTTTATCTTCAGAAGTGACCTTATTAAGCAGCCCCAGTTTCCCAATTTCTAAGTCTTTTTGATGTTTTTGAAAGTTGCACCCATATGCTAGCAAACCTACCAAAATGCATTCCTGCTAGTTGGTGTATAAGCTGTATAGAGGGTATTAGCATTATTATGCACACATTACATTAACAGACATTCTTAAATGTTCTCTGCCCCTTACTTCATGAGGACAAATATGTTTGAAAGTTGATATGACATCCATCACTTTCATGGGACGTGTCATTCTAAGATTTCTTCATGCATATATCTCTGTGATTTTGCAGCTATTTAGTGTCATTAAAAAAAAAATCTGTCTGCTGCCTGAAGTTAACAAAGGGATTCAGAGGCAGACAGGGGATCAAACTTGGGTCTTCTGGATTCAATGAAGAACTTAAAATGTTGCTAACATCACTCATGATCAACAGAACTGAATTACCTTTCTTCTTTACAGCAAAGAGAAAAAAAGTTGACCATGTCATCATGGACCTTTTTGGACAAGTCTTATCCGTTTTAGTGAATTTGTGGCAGTGATCAAGTAGAGCTTGCAATGCTTTGTCAGCCCTGTTTACTAACTCTGATATTTCAGAGATTGCCTGAGAAGTGTGCATCTCCTTGGGCAATTTGACAACCATAATGTGGCACCATCACTTGCACTTTCTGAAAGCTCTGAGTGCCTCTCAGCTCTGTACCAGGGTGTTCAACTCTTTTTTCTTCTGCTCCTTCACCTACAGAAACCTGCATGGCCATAACTGAGTCCTCGCCTTGTGTATGTGCCATGTGCACCATGAACGTTTCTCAGATCACAGCTTGACCTGTATTCTATGGTTATGTAGAATTATCTTTAATATGTTTCAGGCAGAACAAAGGGTTTGTTGTTTCCAAAAAGACTCTTAAAATCATGCTACTTTTCAGTGACAGAATGTCACTGCCTTCCAGGAGCACAGGAGGAGTGCCAGGGCTATTTGCCACAGTTTAATGAGCTAAAGAATTTACTGACTTGGTAGGCAGTAACAGTTCCCCAAAATCACATGCATCACTGAAGCTTGTGCTTTGCCTTAATTCTCAGCACATCATTATGGGTCTTTTACATGTCTGTGAAAAAACCCAAATAACCTCTGGCTCTATGGTGCCTGCTGATGGGACATTGCTTATTTATATATTTGCCTTGGATGGTGTGTGTTTATTTTTAAAAAGTGTTGGCCATTGTAGAAAATGAGCCTGTGTAAGGAGAGAGGGAAAACATACTTGAAAAGATGTCACAAAAGACTAGGACCAGCATTTTAACCAAGATGTGCATGAGACAGATAATGCTGTAAAGTCTTGAAAGACACAGGTAATGCGACATTCTGCAGATGTTTCTAATGGGAGCAGAAGCTCTGTAGAAATGTTTTAATCTGATTACACAATTACTTATGTTGCAGTCTCACAATTAAATTGTTTCCCAATTCAGATAGGACGAAGTATTTCCCAGGTTTTATTGTTGTCATTTACACTGGCAATACTAAGTGTGAAAGCTAGAACAATCATTTTGTTATCTCAAATCTTTTCCAGGTTTCTCAAAAGAATTTTAACTCATTTAATTTCTTCCTCAGTTTAAGTCCTTTGTTTGTTTCCTTCAGGTTAATTGATAGTAGGCTAATGAACAATCTATCAGCATGTGACTTCAGATTCTGTGAGAAGATGAATTCTTACATTCAGAAAAAACAAATGTTGTGGTTCCAGGCATTTCATTCATTGTAAATAACTAAATTCTCAAGCCAGGGCACTTTGTAGGGCTTCTAAGTGTTTCTTAGTTACAGAGATATTCTTGTCCCCAATATTCACAATTTGTATGTCTGCAAGGTAAATATATATATGTTTGCAGACTCTTGATAAGTAGAACAGCACTACTCAAAAAAGGAAGGTTCTCGATATAATATAAAAATATCTCCCTTGGGAATAGGGAAAAAATGCAATTAGAATTTCTTGTTACTGTCTAAATTTTTCAACTCAGTCTATAAGGTAAAAATGACATATAAATTCAGTTATGCGTGCTAAATCTCAAGTTTTACCTTGCCAAATGTAATTTTAAAGAATGTTTATGAATTGTTCAGGCAATGCCTTTAATAATGAAACATGAATGGGGAGAATTTATCCCATAATTACTTTTTGATGGCAGCTTCTACTTGGAAGAAAAAAAAAGAAGTGCTGTAATTATTTAATCTAAAAATAAAGTTAATTTGTAGAAGGCAATACTGAGTGTAAAAAGGTCAAATGTTGAGATTCAAAATAAAAGAGAGCTAAATTTGTAAAGGCAAGTGTTAATTGTATATAACAGAGGTCTTTAGTTGGATAAGAAAGAGAACTAGTTTTTCATTCAATTAATTAAAAAAATAACCTTATGTCAAAGCTTGGAGTAGATTTGAACAAATCATATTTTTTCATGTAAATTATATTTGCTAAAGGCTGGGACTTTTTTTAACCTGTCAGGTGAATTTTGATAGGAATATTTTTAGTTTGCTAAGCCTACAACTGACTTTCTATATCTCAGTGGTAGTCTTGTTTACCTGCAATAATAAAACATTTCTGTCTCTGGAAATCTAACCTGTCTTATACACTCAGGCTCATTTATATTTTTGGAATAGTACAAAATCACTTTCGCATGGATCTATGCTGCCTCTCTGTAAATTAGCATGGGTCCATGCACATAACTCCATCCTGTGGGGAAGAGAGGAGATTCATAGGAGAAAGCCTTTGCATGTGGCTTTCTTGGGCTGTAACCTCAGCCATTGCACAGATTCCCTTTTTTTGTACTAATCATACCCTTTCTGGCAGTGACATTTGCCTACCTGAAACTGGTCGTGATGTGTAACATGGAAACGTTTTTTCCTATCCATAAGTTATGTTGGACTGTTGCACACACTGTCAGATAGCATTGGTAATCAATGAGGCATTCACACTCTGTAAATTTTAAGTTAATCAGAACTTTTCATTTTATTCAAAATTCAAAATTCATAATTTACATTGGCTTCTTTTGTTTCCTGTACTGGTTGTTCCTTATCGACCTGCTGTAGCTATTTTCATTTCTTTTGCATACCAGATTGCTTTGACTGTGTTAATATGCTGAGACTTGCTATTTTTATAGGAATGGCGTATATATTTTCTTTTTTTCTTTTTTTTCTCCAAGAATGTTATATAAAACACCTGGCAGCCTAAGAATCCCAGAGATAAATTACTTGGAGCTGAAGTAAAAAGTCTGCCTTTGTTGCAATGGGCAGAAATTATTTTGGGTGCAATGCTAAGTGTTAATTATAGAATATATTATTTTGCTTATGAGATAGTCTCTGTAAAATCACAATAATGTGAAAATAGGTAAAAGCATTACTTTTGACAGCTTAGATGACTTGTTTACTGTTTCTTTTTGAAAAGTTAATGTCTTTGAACATTTTCCATTTTTGATGAGGCAGTTTTTATCATGTTCATTTTTGCTAAAGTAACATTTCTCTAACTTCAGATACAGTTCCTATTACACTGACTATAGACTTAATTATAGAAAGGGAATAACTGCCGGGTCAGAATGGATTTAAAATTACAGAAGCTGCTTGA
Organism: Pardalotus punctatus; assembly: GCA_013400915.1. Taxonomy (NCBI): domain Eukaryota; kingdom Metazoa; phylum Chordata; class Aves; order Passeriformes; family Pardalotidae; genus Pardalotus; species Pardalotus punctatus. The sequence goes on along the minus strand of VZTX01019799.1, from coordinate 167,278 downwards.
CTAAATTCCAATGCTGATTCTACAAACAGCTCCATATGTTACATTCTTGTTCCTAGCTGAGTCCCAGGAATGAGGCTGCTCTCCAAACTGGGCACTGTCTATACAGAGAGAGAAAGAAAATCAGCCCAGTATTAGCATTTGTATCGATTGAAATATTTCTACTTGCCTCTTATTCAATGTAAGAGTAACAGAAATCTAGATCCTTGGGATAATGCAGTGCTTGTTTCTCGAACACCTTGAGATTATTTTAATTGATGAAAACAGGTAATGAATAAAAAAGGGATTACAGGTACTGTTTTTTAAAAGAAACTATCCTGGGTTTTTCCCCTGGAAGGCACTGATTCCATTCAAGCAGAGTTAGCTGAGCTCTTTTAACCCATTCCTCTACCTTACTGGTTTCTCACTTCCATTTCTGGACTTTTCTGGGATCCTGGTTATTCACTAGATTGCATCATTTAGCTCACACCATTTTACTACTGATGATGTTACTTTTTGGTATTTTGGTATCTGAAATGTATCTACAACTTCCATGGCTCTCTGATACTCCCTTTCTGGACAAAAGTAGCTCTTCAGATGTTAAAAAGCTTCTGTGATAATGTGTAGAGCATCCCGGAGAGGTCCAATGCTTTTCTTTAAGTCACCATAAAGAGCAGCCTCTAGGCAGTGTAACAGATGTATTTAGTGTTACTGTTTCACGGTAACCATCAGATTTATGAACTCAGCTGAATAAGATTTTTTTTTTTAGTATCATAATTTCTCACAAGATCGCTTCAAAACTTCTATTTTGAACAAGCTGACTGTTATAAACTTGTGCAGGCTTTTTTTTTTCCCTTCTTAAATCCTTCATGAAGAGTATTGGGATTTATGTGTTTATCTTGCTTTAGAGAATTAAAATGTTGATATCATTTTGCACGAAGGATAGATCTAATAGAAAACAAAAAAGTATTCTGAGGTTAAAATGGTTTGTGAAAGGGGTCATATCTGTAAGAGCTTTGAGTCAGCCCCATTTGCTTAGCAGCATGTAGAAAGTCTGACTAGCACTGGCATATATGATTATTTTATAAGCTGCATACATGTAAGTCTGAACTATGCACAAACACCATAAATTCCCACTGCTGCATGTACAGCACTACAGATACGGTAAAAAAAGACCAATTAGATACATTACAGAGTCACAAACCTGAACGTTTTCCAGCAGCTGTAGTTTTATGGGGAGGCTGTCTCATCCTCCAGGAGGCAAAAGAATGCATTCCTCTCTCCTTGTGCAAGGGGCCCAACAGGCAGCTGTTGATAGCCTGGTTTCCTCATTGAGAGGCATTAATATTTTTAGAACTCCTCTTGCAGCATGAGAGATGCACTTGTAGCATTGTCTCTTGCACTAAGAGAAGAAATTACCTCCCTACCAGTTTTCAAGTGCATGAGGCAAATGCTTACACTTCAGCTATATTGTTAAAGACAACGCTGTGCTTGACATGCCGGGTAAGTGTGCTATAGAACGAATTACTTCAGTTTGCTAGAGTGACTGAGCACTCTGTTGAAGGTAACAGGATGACGTTTGTCCATATGCTTTTAGGAAAAACTTAAAACATTCTAATGGACTTTCTTTCATTATGTAGCTAGCTACATTTTAGGATCTGAGAAAAGCAGTCCTAGATGAAGTACATGAGGTCACTCCAAAATTTTTTTTCTGCTTTCTTGGCTGATGGGAGAATAATGGTTTTGTTTATCTTGTGTCCTAGCAGCTGGTGATTCCTATTGTCCTTTCATCTCTAGATTGTTTTTTCCTCCTGCAGGACAGATTGGAACCACAGACCTAATCTTCTGCTACTTTATATCCTATCCAGCCACTTACAGGTGTGTGTATAGTTCACCTTACCAAAATGACAACATTTTACAGAGACATAAATTAGAAGATACAAACAGTGAAAGCAATATAAAGAGCAAGGCAGGAGATAATCAAGTCCCAAGGAGACAGAAAAACTATGTTTAAGTCTTATGCCATCTGGACGAAACTTTTTGTGAGTGCTTATGAGTTTAAAATATCTGTAGGTGCTGAGACATCTGAAGGTTCAGTGACATATACCATTTTTATGCGATGAGCAGCTGAGTCCCAGATCAGAGATTTATGAGAGGTTAAAGGGAGATACTCCTTAAACGATGGGAGCAGACAAATTAAGCTTCTTACTTTTCAGAAGCTGTTTTCATAGAAGTTTTCTGTAGTTTCTTCCCCTTCAGCTTGTTCTTTGCATAAAGCTATGCTGGCTTTGGTGTTTGGCTATGTGTGAGACATGGAAAATGCTGCCATGCAAGGGTATTGCCTGTACTGGTAATACAGAACTCTTTGTTGGACAGAGCTGATAAAAATCTGGCTGTAATCTGTCAGGCTGAAAAAGACTGAATACAAAGCTTCAAGTCATATAAAAGCAGGCTGCAGAAAGAAAAGGACCCTGAGGAGGGCTTTTAACACCAATGTCCTACAGAGTAACCAGTGAATCATCACATTGACTGCATGATATCATTAAATCCCATCTATTTGGACCTGTTTATTACAGAAATTGTATTTTGTGTCTCTTCCCTTTCACAGCTGTGCAACACCAGTCACTTAAAAATTTCTTAATGGGTCTCATATCTCAGAATACCACCTCTGAGTATCTTTTCCCCAGCCTTGTTTTTCTGTGCTTTGGTGAAAGGACAGCATAATGCCACTGAGTATAAACTGTGCCTACATTGGTAAGAACATCATAAAGGTTTTTTTGTGCTGACATATAGCTGAGCCAAGACATAAGACAATGCTGAGACACTGCTGTGAACTCTTTACTTAGGCAACTAAAAGACAAAAATGATTTTTCACATGTTGGCTCTTTCAGGATGCTATTGAATTACAGGGAAAAACAGGCTCCTTAGCTGCTTTTTTGCCTTTTCTTTTTGCTTGGGAGCTGAACCAAGTTTGCTTAATGAGCTTTGGCATGAAAAATGATCTTTGTTTCTTTCTTTCTATTATTTTCTATAAAAATAGAGCTGAGAGAGCAAGGAAGAGTACCTGTAAAACAAATGGGTATGTTCAGAGAGAAATGACCAATTTCCTCAAGATAAAGTAAATGTCAGGGCACAGTGGGGCTGGGCCTGGAGTAGTAGGGTCCCCCTTGGGGTACACAAGGTCTCATAGCCAGGGATCACAACACCACAGCCAGCCAGCAGGGCAGGCCCTCTGGGGTTTTCTTAACCATGTAATTCGTGCATGAACAGATACAGCTCTTCCAGCTGAGAGTTGCCTCTCATCCTTCTTCCTTTTAAAAAACATTTTAATATGTGATTTTTTAAAAAAACGTAATCTTTTCCTGTACTATTCTGCAGGACAAGGAGCCTGTACACTTGTTGGTCCCTATTGCATTTACACTCTCATTATATGAAGGGCTGAAATAGAACTAGTATGGTGAGCCAACCTGGAGCTTCTTGGCTGCCATAGTGGTTTTGAAGTATTTCACCCCTTTTCTTGGAAATGTTACATACCTCTAAAACATCCATTTGCAGTCTGAGCAGCATTATGTTATTATTCCAGTGTTATTGCTGATAAGAAAGATGTTAAAATTGTGCTATGAGCTGTGTAACAGTGTATTCCATGGGTTTTTTTGCATAGCTGGCCTACAAAATTCCTGCGTCTCTAGCCTGTCCTCTGTCCTCCACACACATTCATTCCCATGTCTATGCTACAGTTGTTCTGTTGGGGTCAAGCAGATTTTTAAGACTCTGCTGATAACAAGATCTGGTCTGACTTGGATTAAAAAGAGTACTTTTGAAATCCACTTCAGGATGTAGTGCAATCTAGTGATGTGGGTCTACAATATCTTCACTGATCTGAGTGGCTTAGTAAAAACTTAATCGAATCCTCTATGTAATCTGCCCTGACAAGTTTATTCTGTTAAAAAAAAAAAAAAGGAAAAGAAAGGAAAAAAATTAAAAGGAGCAAGCAGCAAGCTAATAAGGCTGTTTTTCAAGAAGTAGCAGCCACATGTTCTGCAAGCAATTTACTGCTGACCAAACTCTTAAAAAGCAACAGCTAGGGAAGATGTATGCATGGTAAAAATGACTTTAAAAAATGAAGAATGAATGAATGAATGAATTTTTTTGCATTTTAACATAATTTTGAATTTCAACTACTACAGGTTTTAATTCATTTTTCAAAGTACTGAACATTCACTGAATTGCCTCTTACAGATTCTGAGCACAAGTCCTTTTATTTCACTTCCAAATGATGTCAAATTAAAAGAGTCCCATGTTTTCTCAAAACAGCATCGGAATTACTGCAGAGTGTCACGCTTTCCCAGTTGATGCTTCAGGTCAGTCTCCTGTTCTGCTAGCCAATCCAAGCCTGGAAATGGTCCTGCTGCCTGCAGGTACCTTGGCAGGAGCTGAACAATATTTAGTGCAAAGATAGCTTTTCAGGAAACTACCAAACCAAATAAATGTGGGACCATGTGAACACATTCTGGGTCAGGAGAACTGCACATGATTAAGGGATAACATCTATTTCCAAGATCTAGAAATAGGATTGCAAGTTTGCTTTAGTCCCAATCAAATAGCTGGATGGAGTCCTCCTACTTCACACTACACCTTCAGAGTAATGCAAAACTTCTTATTTTCTTCACTATCAGAAAAAGAAGGTGGAAGAATGGTCCAGCTTATCAGTTCCTTTCTTTTTCTCCTGGCTGTTAGTTATAAGCTGTCTTCGATATGAGAAAGAATAGAAGCTTCTCAGCTCAGTGAGGAAAGCATATATATTCCCAGATACGAGGACTGGTGAAACTAGGGAAGAACTAACAATTTTTCTCGGCCAAATTAAATTGGAATCTCACATGCCAACTTCTCTCCCTAGTTTTGATTCTTTAATGTTTGAATAGGCTTGCAATTAGGTGACAGAATTTTATTCTGTCTCTAAATAGTACCATAACTATTTAAACAGCTAAATACAAAATGAACTCATTTACTTGCAGTAGTCTGAAAATATTTCCCTGGTTCTGCTTCAGGAAACTATACCATAGTCGCTAGAAATTTTAGTTTCTTCGACTGTATTTCCCCCTCACGCTTTAAGAAGCAGGCTATCCAAAACGTTACTTAGAAATATATCTTGCCATTCTTTTATTTGGTTTTCCTGAACCCCTTTGGAAAAGTGGGATCAAAGAACAAACGTGTCTCCACAGTGGCATCTAGCGGCGCAATATGTGCGATGTCCTTGAGAGAGCTGCAACATTTTCTTCACTCTGATTAATGTTTGGTCCACAGATCTGTACTCTGGGAAGCCGCCCTGTGCGCGACTTGAAGGCTTCTTCCATCCAGAATAGATGAGAGAGTCCTTCTAGCAGTTTGCATAGGAGATCATGTTGTTCTGGGAGAAGAGGTGCATGCTTTTAATTCAGTTTCTAAGGAAGGTTTGCCCTTTGCACATCTGAAAATATTTCCTGTGTAATTAAACAATAAAGGGAGATTTGTATCTTCTGAGAAAGTATTTAAGCTAGTCTGACACAGCAAGTCAAACTACATAAGCATGAAGAATATGAATTTGTGCTGGGGAACTGCTGATAAATGTCTCAGCAGAGCTAACAGGAACTATTTAAACACCTGGGTACTGTAAAAAAAAAGGAAAAAAAATGTTTTTTTCTTTTTCCTGCTTCTAAATACTTCACTTTACTTATGTTTGTGCTGTTGTGGTTGGGTGTGTCCACTACATTGCAAAAATCCAGCCTACTGTCATAAAGATGTGGATCATCACCTTGATTCATGATCGATCTGGCAGCATGAGATGTATCTTCTCAGTCTGAAGAGGAGCATATCCTGCAGATAGCCATGGTTATCTATAGGGATGTTATCTATAGGTAATCCATAGCTGCCCAGCACTGAAGAGTTTAGAATGAATATAAGTATAGGAGATAGCTTGATTTTTGAGAGCAAACTTCTACAAAAATGAGACACAACTATGAGTGCAGGTGAGATACCTACAATTGTATTCCTTGGACTCCTGTTTTTGGAGGTCTTAGTCCCAGGGCATGGAGCCAGGTAGTTGAATTTACTGTCCATTTGGGAAGGAAAGCAAGAGACTGTTGAGTGATTTTTGTAGTATTGTTGTTCAACACATGCTGTTTCACAGACAATTATGATTTTTTGGGCTACAGTACTACTAAAACACCCCTTTGTACCTGCAGTGTTGTATTGGATATTCACACTGCACAATCAATGCTAGAAGAGGAGACAGAAACCCATTTCATACCTGGAAATATAAAAATTTAAATATTAATCAGAAATAATTACATCAAACTTAGGATTACTTAATTAAAACTTAGAAATCAGCATAGTGTATGAAATCCATCAAATATTGTGCATCCTCTTGGTGAAACTAGAACAAATAATAATTTCCATTTACGCTCATTACACTGGCAGTTCATAGAAATGCTGCTGCTTAACTTTTGCTATTAGAATCCTCAGCAGAAACTCAAAGAGATATATCAAAGTTGCTAGACTTAATGTTGAAAACTATTAATAAAAAAAAATCCATAAATGTTTCAATTGGAAGAAAAATTCTATAAATTTTTTGATATATTCTGCCTGAAATACAATGTATGTATGTATGATCTATTTACAGGGGGCCTAAATGACAGCTGTGTGGGTTGGAGTTATCTGTGAGAAGAAAAACGAACCTTTTCAGTTTTTAAGGATTTGTGGGTCTTTTCCCCTACAATTTGGCATCTGTTGGACCTCTTGGAGTGAATCCAGAGGAGGGCCATGAAGATGATCAGAGGCCTGGGGCACCTTTCCTATGAACACAGGCTGAGAGAGTTGGGGCTGTTCAGCCTGGAGACGAGAAGGCTCCAAGGAGACCTTATAGCAGCCTTCCAGTACCAAAAGAGGCCTACAAGGAAGATGGAAAGGGATTCTTTATCAGAGAGTGATAGGACAAGGTGTAATGGTTTCAAACTTAAAAAGAGTAGGTTTAGATTAGGTATTAGGAAGAAATGTTTTACTGTGAGGGTGGTGAGGCACTGGAAATGGTCATTCAGAGAAGCTGTGAATGCCCCATCCCTGCAAGTGTTTGGTCAAGGCTGGGCTGGATAAGGCCTTGACCTGCTGGAAGGCGTCCCTGCATATGGCAGGGGGCTGGAATGAGATGATGTTTAAGGTCTCTTCCAATGCAAACTATGCGATGATTCTATATATTTGTTTTAAAAATTGTAGAAAAAAGAGGCTCTATTCCCCCCTTTTATAGTTTTATTTGCATCTTCATTTGCACTTTCATCACACACTAAAATGAAACAGTCTTAAGTTTTACATATTGAAATATTTACTATCTCTTATACAGCCTTTCCTTCATAGGTTTCAACCCACTTTAGATAGTCCTATTCGCATCCCACCTTCTATTTCCCTCCAGTACCTAAAGAGAGCCTGCAAGAAAGAAAGTGAGACTTATTTACTAGGGCATGTAGTGATTGACAGGGCAAAGGGGAATGGCTTCAAACTGAGAGTAGATTAGATAGTAGGAAGAAATTATTTACTGTGACTGTCACAAGACGCTGGCACAGGTTGCCCAGTGAAGCCGTGGATGCCCCATCATTGGAAGTGCTCAAGACTAGGTTGGATGGGGCTCTGAGTAACCCAGTCTAGTGGGAGGTGTCCTTGCCCATGACAGGAGGTCAGAACTATATGACCTTTATGGTTCCTTCCAACCCAGGCCACTCTGATTCTGTTTTGCTGGGGATTCAGTGATTAGAAACAGCTTCATACAAGGGACAATTTAAAACAGAAAAGTGAAGTTCCTGTTTTCAGCAGTCCCACCAGANCTTAAGTTTTACATATTGAAATATTTACTATTTCTTATACAGCCTTTCCTTCATAGGTTTCAACCCACTTTAGATAGTCCTATTCGCATCCCACCTTCTATTTCCCTCCAGTACCTAAAGAGAGCCTGCAAGAAAGAAAGTGAGACTTATTTACTAGGGCATGTAGTGATTGACAGGGCAAAGGGGAATGGCTTCAAACTGAGAGTAGATTAGATAGTAGGAAGAAATTATTTACTGTGACTGTCACAAGACGCTGGCACAGGTTGCCCAGTGAAGCCGTGGATGCCCCATCATTGGAAGTGCTCAAGACTAGGTTGGATGGGGCTCTGAGTAACCCAGTCTAGTGGGAGGTGTCCTTGCCCATGACAGGAGGTCAGAACTATATGACCTTTATGGTTCCTTCCAACCCAGGCCACTCTGATTCTGTTTTGCTGGGGATTCAGTGATTAGAAACAGCTTCATACAAGGGACAATTTAAAACAGAAAAGTGAAGTTCCTGTTTTCAGCAGTCCCACCAGAGGTGCTTGTTTTTGTAGATGGAGACAGACGATGGTGGGAGTGAGGAAGGATGAATATTCTTCCCACTGCCTGATGCAAGATTAAGCTGAAACTAGGTCAAGAGTAATGCTTTGAGTCCCGAGCCCGCACTCCACAAGTGCACCTTGAAGAGAAAACTCCGTTGCCACAGTTTTTGCTGCAGAATTGCCTGCCAGCTGATCAACGGTGTGGTGTCATCTGAGCGTTGCAAGACTTTTTCGACAGTAGATGGCACTGCAAGGAAAGGTGTGTGTACTAGCTGTGGAGATTTTATTCTCTTGAGTTTTTCAATCGATCAAACACACTGACATCAAGAGAGCATTTTAAGACTAAAGACCTCAAAAGAAGTAAGGTAAGGTCAGAGGAGACCTGTCTGGAGGTGATGGAAAGGGAATACTATGCTATTTTTGCCAACATACTATTTAATGCAGTGCTACTGGGAACCACCACCTTCCACAACAGCAGTGAGTTGCTACAGGGCCATGGACATGAGAAGTGCTTCCAGCTGCTCCTGGCATCCCTGGTCATGCAGTTGGAGCAAGACGATTTCTGCAGGCATCACTTCAGCGGGGCCATGGTCTCCTGCAGAGATCACACTGGTACACTCAGACAGACAGGTGCCTTCCGCTGTGCCCAGTGCTGTGAGACATGTCCTGACCCACAGAACCCTCTGCCCTCTGCCACTCAGACTGGGCACAACAGGATCATACTGCCCACATGGACAGTAAGTACACCTGGTGCTCAGTGCCAGACGGTGTCAGATGCCTTGTTCAGGGATAGTAACAACATAGCTGCATCTGAGCATGAAATACACACAAAAAGTATCAGCTGTACTGTAAACAGGATGTTTACTTGGTCTTTACAAAAAATTTTTTTAAAAAAACAATCTCTTTTTCTCCTGTCATCAGAACAAGGCAAGAAAGGCAGTTCCTCTCTGTTCCCACAGGTTCAGAAGCTAGAAACAGATCCTCTTTTTCTCCTAACCACCATGATCTTGCCTCCCCTCTCTGTGAGACTGCCACAAGACCAGAAGTTATTTGCCATGGCTGTAGAGTCTGAGATTTGTACTGGAAAATGTGTATGAAGTCCAAGAGAATGCCCTTGATCCCCTCTCCTCTCCCTCTCCTCTCCTCTCCTCGTTGATGCTCTGAAGTAATCTGCAGCCTTGCTCCCTCTATTCAGGAAGACCTGGGTGAAAGATGTGCAGGAAAGACAGGCCACAAATTGAATGTTTTCAATTTGTACTTACACAATAAACTTACCCCAGAATAAAAAAATAAAAAAAAAAAAGCCCAACAACCACTTTGTTAAAATTCATGCTCTTCTGCAAAATATTTCACATCTCAACAGATAATACTATAGTAAGTTTGCACGTACTACAGTCTCTGATTTTATGGAGATGACTTTATTTTTTTATTATGATTTTATTTTTTATTATTTTATTTACTCTGATTCTAGTAACTGTCCCTTTACCAGGTCCCACACAAATTCTTTTTGCACCTGTGGTATGCCAATATAATATTGGCATATTGGTATGCCAATATAATTTTTGTTTCATGTATCTTAGGCCCTTTACCACAGGATTTTACAAAATGTTTTTTAAAATATGGGAATTCTGAACAAATGTGGGACAATGCATTCTCACCACATGCACCTCATATCACTGAAAAGAAACTATCCTTTTTGTGTATCTGGACTACTACAATAACAGAAAATCTACCTTGGGCATCAGAGAGGCTCCCAAGGTCTAGTTAGACAAGCTGGAAGTCCTGTGAGTTAAAGAGGAGATGCTGGAGTTTCTGACAAGGTACAGCTCCATGGAAGTGCTCCCAGTCATGCAAGATGAAGAACCTGCTTTGCTGGAGCCATGGTTTGCTGAGAGAAAGCTCCTCACCACATCTCCATTTCCTACTTCACCTTCACAGGTGAGCTTTCAAGTAAATAGATCAGAGTTTGGGGAGTCCATATCCATCACTATCCTCATTTCCATGCTGTTTGATCCTTGGATTTCTCCACATTTTTCTTAGATTAATATATGGAATTTAATGACCCTGTCCATTTGAGTAAGAGGATAAGCTTTGTTAAAGGAAGATGCACACAGATTTAATAAATTTGGATACAATTTTTTTGAAAGCCTTCCCTTCTAAGAGGTGTTACATTGAATTTTGCTCTATTAGCTCTGTAATACAAATTTTCCAGCATTTTATAATCTTTTTTTCTTAAGTTCATAAAAGAGAAAGATGATGAAGAATTTTTTTAGTAGCAGCAGAAGTTAATGCTAGAGCTGATTAATTTGTTCTTCAGCAGAGTATTATGACTGCCAATAACAATTATTACTCAAGGCTCCAGAGAACACTGGTAATAATTAGGCCAGCTAAGGCACACAGATATGTGAAGGCGGAAATCTGTCAGTTGACATTTAGTATAGCTGAAAATGAAAAAATTAATTATTTTCGGTTTTTGATACGTAGACAGAACTTTTTGATTACTGGGTTATGGAAATAGTCACCCTTTTTTTTCTCCCTATAGCCTAGATTTATCTCCCCTAACCTTAAATGAGTACAAACATTTGGAACACACTCCATCTATAATTCTTCAACAGTCAATGAACTGAGACGCATACTAAGACAAAAATACACTCTGTAGGCTAGTTAAGTTGCTCAAAATTCATGTTCCTCCTCAGATTCTGAGGATGGCTAAGTATACTGGTTTTCCTTTTTAAGTGCTCCTCTTTCTTTCTTTTTTATGTATTTTTGGCTTAAAATCTAGAGGTTCTATAAAAAGTAACCACAGCAGTTAGAGACATATTTTTTTTCCTATAATTACATGTTTCTTTGTGATAATTCGGATCTTTTTATCACAGACTGAAGAAACCCAGATGAACAGTTCTTCATTGACAGACACATATGATGTGTGTCAGGAACTTAGAAATCTGTCTGTTGGACTACCCAATTAAAAATGCTTTTCAGTGACTTGTTGCTGGCTTTTCATCTCCACATCCTGTAATTTCTTCGGAAAGGCTTAGAACAGCAAATTTTTTCTGCAAGAGTGTTGTAATTTTCCACAGCAGAAAAACCCAAACCAAAACAAGTAATTTAAACAGAGGCTCAAGTTAACCTGTTTGAACTACTTTTGTTTTACAATATTACTTTATCACCTCAACATAGCTCTGCAAATAAACTATATTATCCTGGTTCTGTGAATGGTGTTCATTAGCTTGCTGCTGCTTTTGGAGAGGCAGTATAAGATAGCGGGAAATTTTTATTACTGACCTGTAAGCTGGGGTAAATTAGAAAAACTGTGGAGAAATGGCTCGTAGAGCAAGGCGGCCATGGAATGCTACAGTCTGTGTCTCTGCAGATTTTGCCCCTGCAGAGCACAGAAAGGGCATTGTGCGAGCAGAAGGCAGAATTTTGAAGATAACTGCAAGGACGATGTCCTTGGTGGTCTGGAAAGTACTGAGGCCTATGAAAGAGGGATTGTAGACAAGAGAATAGAAAAAACCAGATCGTAGGGACCACGAGAGGGTGGGAACAGGTTGATGTGACTGTACAACTAACCAATAATAGAATGGCAAGTAGTCTTACTAACCAATGATTTTATGACACGTAACATTGCTAGGTGCTGCAAAAATGTACTTAAGGCTGTGAACCTGAAAAATAAACGGATGGATTGAAGCTTGCTATTGATCATATTGGTCATTGACTGCTTTTTCCCCCTCGTCGTTGCGGAAGAGTTACGGTCCTTTCTCTTAAGTGAGGTTTCTCTTCAGTGAGGTTTCCCGCAACATTGGTGACGGTGTGGATTTTACAATAAGTGACATTCTGTGACAAAAAAACGTAATATATGACAGGCAAAGTAGTTAATATCTTATCTTTCTATGAATATATTAGAAGTCCTGCAAAGAAGATAAAACTCCGGCATAGAAAACCATTGCTAAAAGCCTTTGGTTATTCTGTCAAGGTTTTGTCTCACTCGGACTCTATCAGGTCCTATTCATGACTGCTGTTTTCACACTTTTCTGTGTCCCTTGCTGTAGTTTTCTATTCTTTACAGTAGTATTTATTATGAAAGACATGAGGGGCAGTCCAGTTTCCAGAAATTATCTTTCTCATATAGAATCATAGGCCTTATCCTACTTTGAGCCTCTTCATTTTTCCACTGTGTTCTTTACTGCTCCAAAGGATGCCTGTCCAGGCTATTCACTTGAATTTCTTCTTGTGCAACAAAACATTGTTTACAACTGACTTCAGCTGTATTTGGACCTCCTTATCTGCCCAGATGGTCATCACCATTCTTAGGCCAGCTGGCAGCATACTTGGAGCAAGGCCACCTCCGTCCTTTACGTGTGACCGAAGCACTAAGAAACTATCACTAGGAAAATAATGCATAAATAAATTTCATGTGGCTTGCAGGTTTAGTTACAATGGTGAATGACTGCTGGCAAACTAAACGTTTATACAGAGAAAGTCAGAGAGCAGATTGTATAGCTCACATTAACTGAGTCAGATGGCACAGATAAAAATGCTTGAGATTCATCTACATACAACTAATACTGAATCTTTCCCAAATTGAACTGCAGCTGAAAAACATGCATAATTTTTTTTTTCAACTGTTTTGTGGTTTTTAAAAATAGCTAGGTTGTTTTAAGGTCATAATGCCCACACCACATGGGATAACACTGTGGCTTTAAAAAACACACAGGAGCTCTGGCCACTACATTAATACATTATTAATGTATTTCTTGGAAAAAAATGCATTAATTTTTTTTTTTTTTAAAGTGAAGTGTATTAGTTTTACACTGTATTTTACGATAGGGACTGCTTGTCTTGGTTCCAGCTTCCTGCCCTAAAACGGTACACCCTAATCCTGTTCCAGATTAATTTGTAATCTGTGCCACCTATTTCATCATCCAAGACACCTATCAAAAAGAACTGAGCCCTCCTGGAGCGAGCCACAGGTAGTTACTTTACAAGAGCAGAGGTACAAATCCTCGTGTACACACGTGGTTTGCTTACGAGACTGTCCCAAGCTCGTGTCAAAAGCCTCACAAAAAATCAAGGTGTATCTCATTAACTAGGCCACTTGCTCTGTCAGACAGAGAATTTGCAGCGGCATAATACAGTCAGAATCCGCACAGCCTTCTCGATGCTTTCTCTCCATTATTTTGAAGGGACCGACAGGCTGGATACTTAACTATTTGCTTTTGAGCCCTCCTGGAGGGCGGCGTTACCTTGCCAAAAACCTATCCCCTTCTTGGCAGCAAAATACGGTACCTCTCTCGTGAAGACTGCCAGAAGGAGGCACCCCAGCTCTCACCCCGTATCTGCTCTCCCGCTGACTCCAGCCCCTTCCCCGACGCGGCACGTAGAGCGCCACCCCTACCCGCCCCTGGCGGCCATCTTTGTTTAACCCCTGCGGCACCACGGACGCTCCGCCCCCAACCCCGCGCCCTCGCTCCCCTGACCCCGCCTGTCAGTCCATCCGGGATCAACTGCGGCGGGCGGGGCCGAGGCGGCAGCCGCAGCCAATCGGCGCGCGATGTGCGGCGGCGCCGTAGCCAATCACTGCTTCGCTTCTTCGTGGGTGCGGCGCTTGTTGTTGGTGCGACCCGCTGGGAGTCGGGAGCTCCGCTTGTCGCCGTCACCGTCGCCGTCGCTGGCGGAACTGTCGCGGTAGCAGCCGCAGCCACAGCCTGGCCCTGTCCCGGAGTCACTGAGGATGAGTCCCCGCGCTGCCCAGCGCGCGTCCCACCCTGCCCGCCCGAGCCCATTCATCTAGCGACTGGTGAGGGGCGGGCCGGTGTGTCCGGCGGGGGAGCCGCTCGGGGGACGGGTCCTGTCGGAGGCGTCGGGACGGCGGCAGTAGGGGGCTGAACGAATGGGGAGAGCTCCGGGCACAGGAGTCAGGGAGGGTAAAGGGCAGCCGGCCACGTAGGATGGGAGGGGACCGGCTTCGTGGCTCGGCCGCCTGTGTCAATAAGTCTCTTGTGTCGCTCGTCCCTCCCCGGCTTCGTGGACATGTATGGTGGGAGTCAGAACGGCCCCTTGACCCCCTGCTTGCCCCTGGCCTCTGTCTGGCTCCCTGAAACACTTCAGACCTTTCCCCGCCCTGACACTGGCAGCAGCCTCTTGCCAGGTTTCCTTAGCTGTGGGTTCAGGGAAAGCCCGTCGTGTATTCTCGCCTTCTTGGTGATACTTGTCTGTGGTTTTTGGTAGCAGCTCACAGTGGTGCTGGATTAGACCAGCACCGTTAGCACTGGAGAGCCGAGGTCTCATGGTTAGCTTAAAAGGATACTTCCATGCAGTCTTCCTAAACGAAATACAACTCTTTTTTTTGTTACATTGTCAATGTAATTGTCTGTCTTCATAGAAACTGACCACAGTTTGTGGTTTACAAAAAGCAGTAATCTCCCACCAACATCTGGTGCGGGTAGTCTATAATAATACTGTACCAGAAGTTCGCAGTTAATTTTAAAAAGTCAGTTTTCCCAAGATGGAAAAATCCTTCATGTATTTATCTGATGTAGTTTGAAGTGTGGTGAAATTCTAGACCACACTTGTGGTTCGTTATGCCTTGACTTCCCTTCAGCATTATCTGTTTCAAAAAAGCCTGTAGCAAGATCTGGATGGATTGTGGAAGTGACTGTAGCTGCACTCCCTGTACTTTTGTCTATACTGCTTTATGTTTTAATTTTTTTTAACAGTACTAAGTTATGAAACATAAACAGTCCTGGGTATTTCTAGACAAACCCAGCACAGTATTTCACAGTTTATTGTTTATGTACTATGATTCCTAACTAATAGATGTGCTCTGACGTGTTGTTGCTGAATTTAGCTACGAATGGTACTTTGGTCTTTTTTTGACAGACGTGTCAGCCTTTAATTGGCAGTGCTGCTTTGCTCAGCTAGGAGCAACTGAATTAGGGTTCTTGAATCACTGAATGTCTCATTCTGATAGGGATTATGCTGTTGTCTGTGTGAAGGAGGAAGTCATAGAAAATCTGGAGAGAGCCTCTAAAGGTCACTTGTGCTGGGGAGTACCTGTGCCAAGCAGTGGGACAGAGGGCCCAGCCCAGTAAATGAAGCAGCTTGGATCTCCCATGGGACATGGTGGGCATGGTGGAGTGTGGTGTCTTTCAAAGCAAGTTCATTTTCCTTTGTAGCTTTACTTGTGGGCAGGTCACATTTATTTATAACTTGAACAGTATGCTTGCTGTCTAGCCTGTTTTGAGAGCCTCATGTGGATAATATTTGTCATTTGAAAATCCTTCCTGACATGTAATCTGAACCTTTTATGAAATTTGAGTGAATGATTACTTTGCCCACTGTCAGGAGTAAAATGGACTGGAGTTTTGATTTTTTTTCTTCTTTGTGGAACAGACGCCTTATTCAAAGATGTGGTTACCCACACTCTGGGTGGTCTGCTGAAGCTACAGCTGAAGGAGTAAAGAGATCAAATTTGCTTGTACTCATGGGTTGTTCCTTAAACATTCTGAATCCCAGTGGCTCTTTCCAAGTTCTTCCTCTACTTACTTCTCTTAAAACTTGATATCTGAACTAGAAGTAGGTCTCTACCTGATGTTTTGTGCATTGAGAAGAGCAGAATCCTTGTTTTTTGTGACTCATGTTGCAGTACTTGTGTTGTATAGTCAAGAAGAAGCTGCTTTTTTTTAAAGGTCTCTATGTTGGAATTTCAGGCTGCTAAACCACTCTTAGCTACTGCATATCTTAGATTTACCTGTTTTTCCTTGTACATATAATCACTTTTCTCTCAATAAAATATATTTGGTGTTCAAGGGGTTGGAAAGCCTAGATTTTTGCCTGTTCTTCAAGAAATGTACAAGGAATTTCTGAACAGGTTAAACTATCTGTGGATGTGTAATCTGAGTAGGAATTAATAGTCTAACTGTTCTTTAAAGCCTAGGACAAAGTGCTGCCTGTACCTGAAAGATGTACTTGCTTTGTTTTTCTAGGAATTCATGTGTGTTTCCTTGAGGATATCTTGCTCAATGCCAGTGCTAAGCCTGTTGTATCCAGCTTCAATTTTGTAGTCACTTTTTTCAGATTCTAAACTATTACTTTAATATGTATTAATGAAAGTTGCCTTTAGGTAAGACTATAGTCAACAGAAAGTTCTGGAAAAGTGGTAACATGAGAGCAAATTCCCATGGCTTTAGTTCTGTAAACCTTTTTTTATTAGCTTAGTAATCAAGTAGTCTGTGTAGTGAAGTTTGCTTTGGGTACAAATATTTTCAGGATTTCCATGCTGTTATGGTTACAGGTCTTTCGTGATGTTATGAAATAAATGCGAATGGACCAACATGGAGAAATGTCAGCATACTTGTTTCAAAAACAATCTGCTTCCATTCCACACTGGAAGTATTTAAGATATTGCAATACCCTTATAAGGATGGACTTAACCTTTCTGAAATGTATGGCGTTGCCAGTCATCTGTTACTTCACTTAGCAACTTATTGTTAAAAGGAAAAACAAATGAATTTAGTACCTTCAGAAAAACCATATTATTTTTACTTATTCTGTTTTAAAAGAAGGGTAGTAGGAAAGCTCTAGGCATCATTTATGTGGAAAACAGAAACCATTACTTCATGCTGTTTTTGGAGAGCCAGATTAGGGGAGCTAGGTAATTTTTCACTATGTGCATTTTAGAGCAACTGGTATTTAGTAAAACTAGTAACACTTAAAAAATAAATAAATAAACCCCAACAGAAAAGCAGTGAATGGAATGAAGTTATGCCAATTTTAAGGTCTTGAGAAATATGTTTTTAGTAAAGCTGCCTGAGGATGGGTTTCAGGACCACGTGACTGATTTGGCAATTGAGTTATTTTAATGCAGTACAGAAGATGCAAACCCAGAAATCTGTCTTCCAGTGGTACTGAATTCTGAGTAGCTGAATCTCTTCTGTATTCTCTTTCACTTCCATGTAAGATTATATAATTCTATATTAAATGAAAAAAGCCACAACAGCAGCTACTGGCCACTGTCTCGGTACCAGTATCCAAATCTGTGTCAGCCAGGTTTTGGTAGATCTATTACCAGAGTGTAGGCTTCCATCAGGAAGAATCGGAAGGACCACAGATGGGAGTTCTAGTTTCAAGTGAGACTGGATGCCAGAAACATACATTGATGCTGCCAGTCATGATGTGAGGGTTAGTTGTTTCCTTGTTCCTCTGAACCAAGAACACACAACCTCTGTGGAAGTGCTTTCTCAAAAAAGAGAAAATTTGGAATGCGTTGATAGAGAATATGCTGCACAGAGAGGTTTCTGGAACTGCATAGTGGGAGGCTTCTGCCAACTCTGTTGGTTTTTCCCAAATGTTGAGATTTCATGTCTGCCATCTGCTGTTTGCAGGAAATGAAATATATCACCATTATCCTTAGTTACTAAGGTATTTGTAGAATCTTTGTTCACTTTATACTCAGGAGGGCTGTGATGGCTTTGATTTGTGTAGTGATTTCTTGAGAAAAACAGATTTTTGAGACAACCACAGTAGGTAGAGAGCTGCTGTTTCATCTGTAGGAGTTCTGCCTCCATAGGATCAGATGACACATCTGACAGACTCCTTCTTGCAGGGTGTCTGACAGCTCTTGTGCAGTGGTGCTTTGCCTTCTCTGAGGGGGAGAGCTGAGTGAGACAGCTCTACCTACCCACTTGCAGGAGGCAAGACACCACAAACACTTTTTTGCTACTAAGGAATTGCTTCCAAATTGGTTGACATCTTTTAAATTTTCCTGGGCTGTGAACAAGTGTAATAAATAGCTCATGTCTCTGAGGGTTAGAAACCCACTTGCTGCTGAAATGAAATATCTTTGGGATACTCTGAACACTGTTCCAATTCCTCCATTTTTTGTGACTTTTTCAATAATAAAATGTTAATTAGGAATCAGTTTTAAAAGCTAATTTGTTTTCCAAATAATACCTGCTGTATCATATAAGTTATGTGATACATATATGTATTATAGCCTTAACATTAAAAAAAATAAATATTATAATATTAGCTTTTTATGTCTTTTAATTTTTACAACTTTAGGAAGATGCTGGTATTATAACATGAATGTGATTTGTGCTGAGAAGTCCACAGAAATATCTGCAAATAAAAGTGGAGACACATAATCAAAAGGGTACCATGTTCTAGATAATCTCAATTCAATGTTTAAAAAATGCTTGTGCTTTCTGTTTTGTGCTTGTTTTAGGTGCTCACTGTTCAGGTGGGACTCCATATACTAGAAGTAAGAATTTGATGGCAGAAAGGTTTTCACACTGACCTGAGCTTCAGTTCACAATGTGGAAGTTTTAAGGTTTCACTTAAGGACTTCCTTGTATAACAGTCAGATCTGATTATCAACCTTTTTCAGATATTGTAATAATGTGACAGTGTTTGTTACCAGTGTGACAGTCTTAATCGTGGGCAGGTGAAAACTTGATCTACAGCCTTCTGTGTTGAGCTCAAGGTGTATATATCAATGTACTAATGTAGTATCTAGTTTTGTAATGTTTAGAGTAAAGAAAGGCTGGGTTGGAATGACTTATAAAGAAATAATTCAGCAGAGTCAGGTTTCACATAGCTGCAGTAAATGTCACCATGGTGGAGTTAGTGTGAGGTAGGCTGGCTTGTATTTCTGTTTAGTAGCAGACTTTTTAATTTTTTTAATATTTGTTTGATTTGTAATTCACATTATTTTGGTGTTTGATGAGGCTAGAGCTCAGTTGCCTTCAATAAGTTTTTCTCTGGCCTCTGTTCCTTTCTTGTAATGGCACAAGTCTCAGGATTTGCTTTCTTCTGGATCATTTTCTCAAGCATTTCAGTGCCTTAGGTGTGTATCTGCACAAGGGAAGGTATGGCACAGGGGACAGCAGGACTGCTTCCTTGGGTGGTGGTGCCATTACATACCAGTTTATCTACCAGATTAGTCAGCCTTATTTTGTCTCCCCGAGTGATTTTTCTTCATGTTGTTTTTATTGTTACCTTTTTTTTTCTGTGTAGCAGTAATAGTGATGTTTAAACAATGAGCTGTATTTAAGATGTGCTTTACAAGGCATGCATAAAATTTTTACTTCTTCCACAATATAATTATATTGCCTAGTGTCATATTGATGAAATGTGATAAATTTTTCCTGTAGATCTCCACTTTTTTTTTTTTTTTTAAATTACTAGTTTTAGAAGGGTGTTTGATTCATTGTCTGAGTGTGCTAATAGTTACCTATTATACTTTAATTTATTGGAGTAACAAGTCAGGCTGTGTTCTTGAAATTAGAGCTTTTTTTCAAGCCTGTTACAGTGATTTACTCCTTATAGTCTGAGGCTTGAGAAGGTCAGAGGACAAAAGCCCACACACATATATGATAAATTTCTTGTGTTACTGCAGAAGTTTTAAAGTTGTTTGGAAAGTGCCCTGTGGAGTGAACTGAAGCTTGCTGTGGGAAATGTAAGCTGAATGGTTGTGTTCAGTTCTAGTCTCGGAAAGATTTCTGAATGTTACCCTTGGTCAGGGATGAGGGACTAAATTGTAGTGAATAAAAATGATTTTTTTTTTTTTTTTACTTCATTTGCCTGCTCTTTGAAGTAGTTTTGAAGGTATACCCTGAACAACTTCTGATATGTAGATTTGTATTCCAAGTATTTTAACTATTCTGAATGATGTGGAAAAGTAATTGTTGAAGGCTTTGTTATGAGATGTTTAAATGAATACTCTTGGATTGGAATTTTTTTTCTTGAAAGTGTAGATTCCATTATTAATGTTTGCTCTAAACTGATTGCTTGCAGCTTTATGGAAATCTTGATGATTATTCTTAAAACAGGAGGAGGACTAGAACTTCTTTTGCAAACAAAATCAAATTTTTCTGATGTGTCTTTACAAAGAGAGATAGTAAGAAAATATGGTTATGCATTCAGTGGCTGAAAAGCAATGGAAGCTAAGCTCAACAGGTTTTTTTGATGAGGTTGGGCTCAAGGATTAGGATGTGAACATTTATAATGACTGCTCAGCTGAGTAGGGTGAGGGAGTTTTGGATTTTATGTTGTTTTTTTTGTTGTGTGTCCCTTTCTTATCCACCACCCCTTCTCCCTCATTCCCCACACTGAGGGTTTAACATTTTTAGTTTTATTTCTTTAGTTTTCATGATGACACTGTTCAGCTTCTCTTGGAATATTTTACTCATGGATAGAGCAACTTTAAATTACATTTTGCACAGCAAACAAAAACATGAACTGAGTGCTGTTTCACTCAGTTTGAAACTTATATCTGGAAGATTTAAGTGTGATTTTTTGGGGGGCTTAATAGCAGCTCACACTAAATCAATGATGTATGTAGTTCATGTTTTCTGTTTCCTGGGTTTATGTGTGATTTTTATACTGCAGTCTGCACTTCTTGTGACACTTTTGACTATAACTGCACACATTTCATAGGCTAGGTGAGTGCTTTTGTCAGGCCTCCTTTACTTTTGAGAAAAGGGGTGCCAGAGAAAGATGGGTATGCTAGAGATAAGTATGCGCAGCTAATCAGAAGTGCTGTATGCCCCAGGCTCTGAATATATTTTCATGGAGGAGAATTCTTATTTTTGCTTCCTTTTCCTTTGTTGTCCTCCCTTACCCCTTCCAACTTAGAGCTTTGTTTCTTCTTGCCTGTTCAGGATCTTTAGACCTTAGTCCTGCATGAGAGCTAACAGCTGAATTCATGTCTTTTGTACAAGCTGCTTTTATTTGCTCTGATGCCATCCTTCCTCCCACCTTTGTAAGCAGCTCTGGTAGTGATGGAGAGGAGCCTTCCTGTTGATTCTGTAGAATATAATTAGTAGGGACATAGGTAGGCATTTAGGCCAGGGAAGAGAAAGTGGGACATAATCCTTTTATTGCAGTGGCTATGAGGACTGGTGGTCCCTTCTTCCTTTTGGATATTACTAACAATGCCTCTGTTAAGCCAAGATGTGCTCAACAGCTGGGGGTTTTTTGGTGGATGGCTTCCCCCCACCTAGTCTTTTAGTTCAGTTCTTGCTTTCTGATCACAAAGTAATGATAGAATCACACATAAAACAGTTGGGGTCCTGAAGACCCTAAGGTTGGGAAAGCAAACTTTTTTGGATCTTGTTTACCTTATAGCCTAAACAACGTATGTCAAAGAAAGGGAGGAGGTGCCTTTGGAGGCTGGGGTGGGGAAGGGAGTAATGTCTTTTTGAGATGACTGAATGTCTGAGTATAAGCTCAGATGGTATGGGGAAGGTCAGTCAGCCCTTGTCACATTGTCTTGTCCTGCACTTGGTAGTTTGATATGCAGTTAAATTGGTACAGTTGCTGGGGAAAAGAGTTTTTGTTTACTAATCTGTTCTGGTTTGCTCTCTTTCAGGTCTCCCTTACAATTATGGAGTTTTAGAAGAATAAGGTAGTGTGGAGGGGTAATCCCCCTCTGCACGCTAGAGATCATTCACTTTTGGAATTTTCTATGGACAAGAATATTTGTTATATAAGATGGTGAAATAAGACTTCTAAAAATATATATTTATAAATATTTATTGAATCAAGTGCCAAACATAACAGTACAAAGATTTCTAATGGCAGCTCAATAAACTTGGATTCACATCCTTGGAATTACAATTTTTTTAGAGGCACTGTCCTGTGTACGGAATTGGAGTGCCTTGATACACGTAAGGGTTGTTCCCCTTAAGGAGAAGAGCAGCTTTAGAAGTGAAGATGAATTCTTACCTGCCAGAGTGCACTTCAAAGTGTCGATCTCTACAGCATGCTTTGGATGTTATTTCTGTAGTCACCAGAGGAAGTGAAGGCCAGATCAAGGCCTTTCTCTCTTCTTACTGCTACAATGCTGCAACTATCAAAGATGCCTTTGGTAGAAACGTCATACATCTTGCTTCATCTTGTGGCAAAAAAGGTGTGCTGGACTGGTTGGCTGAGACCAAAGGAGTGGATCTCTTGGCGAAAGACAAAGAGTCTGGATGGACAGCTTTGCACAGAAGTATATTTTATGGATACATTGATTGTGTTTTGTCATTACTGAAGGTGAGTGATTTGCAATTGTAGTTTTCTTTGGCATCTACACTTTTTAGAGTTGTATTGATTATGTAAAAGTGTGTTTTTAGACTTGACTGAAAGCCTCTTGAGGACTGTCTTAATACTGTGTTTAGATTGCAGTGTATTGACTTACTTGAAGGTTGTGTCTGTTCATACAGATGTCTGCCTTTGCCCCTGCAGAAATCAGCGCTGGGCAAGGATCCCTGATTAAATGTGGACTTCCTTGAAGACTTGTTTGTGTGGATGATATCAGGCTCAGGATCTTAGAAGTTGAGAGTGATCAGACTAAAGATACTCTGAAAATAGACTCCGCAGTAATTATACCAGTTGATGTTAGAGAATGTAAAATAAGGGAAAATTAAAGAGTTATAATTAGAAATTAATCTTACATTTAAGAGATGAGTAATTCAAGATATGGAGTATTCTGTTAAGTGAATCTCCATTTCATTAGTATTTTAAACCAGGGCTTTTGCTCAGTCCCCCTTACTCCTTTCTTACAATTGCTGTTACAACTTAGCAAGTTGTATATATTTTCGGTTGATCTTCCTTCCTTCTGTTCCTCCTTTTTCAAGTACAGCAAAGGGAAGAGATGTTTGTGTGAGATGTTCAGGGTCTCTTTAACCATGTGAGAAAATGAAATATTTGTGGTTCAGGATTGTTTAAAAACAAACCTTTTAAAGCAGAGAATTTTCCATTTTGAATGCAGACTTTTAAAATTACAGTGACTAGCCATTTGTAGACATAACTCTCTGCTTTCTACAAGACTTTAGGCAAAAAGATGGTGGATCTGGTATTTTTTAGTTCTTGAAGGTCTGATAACCATTAAATATGTATTTCATGGGCTGGTCAAAAGTAGATGTTTTTATAAGCATTGTACATATGATTCTGTTCTCTAGAATCTAGAAAACTGGAAACTGTGTGCATGATACATGAAAAAGTATTTAGTCCTTTAGTGCATTTGTGTATATCTGTATCTTTAATATTTGCTTACAGGAGGCCTGCACAGGTTTTCCCCAATGCCTTTTACTTTTCGGTCAGTTACATAAGTGAATGAGAGTTTTTGCTAGCCAGCTCTGCTGATGTTCTTCTAAGAAGCAGAATGAAACAGCTCATGGAGGGTGCTCTGTCTTCCGGTTCCTTAACCGAAGTCTGTCTGCTGAACTGTTTTATTAAAAGAATATGTTCTTAAGGTATAGCAACAACAGGAATGGATTGTAGAGTAGGACTATGAAATAGCTGAGCTAGAAGGAGGTCTCTGAAGGTTGTCTAGTCCAGCCCCCATAAGAAGGCAAGGTCAGGCAAGCTAGAGCAGGTTGCCCAGGACTGTGTCTGGTTGGATTTTGATTAGGACATACAGCATCTCTGTTCCAATGTTTTAATATCAGTGCAGTACAAATGTGTTTTAGATTTAAACAGAATTTCTTATATGTTAGTTTGTGCCCATTACCACTTTTTCTGTCACTGGGTATCACTATGATCTCCTCACCTCCAATCAGGTATTTATTCTGCATGATAAGGCATGCTGTCCCCTTCCCCCATCCCAAACCTTCTCTAGGCTAAGCATCCCAGCCCTCTCTCAGCTTCTGTATGAATATGAGATGCCCCAGTCGTTATTTTCATAGTCTTTTGCTGGAGTTGCTCCTGTATGCCCATATCAGTCTGGGAGTCCAGACCTGAACCCAGCACTCCAGCTGTGGCTTGCCAGTGCTGAGTAATACTTTCTGGCAGCACTCCCACCTGCAGCCCTGGATGCTTTCACCATTCTTAACTCTGAGCCTGCTGGCTTATGGTCATCTGGTGGTCTACAAGAAGCCCTAAATGTTTTTCTCCTAAGGTGTTTTCTAGTCATTCAGCTTCCAGCTGTACCAGTTCACTGGGTTGTTCCTCCCCAGGGCTAGGTTTTGCCTTTCCCTTTGTTGAACTTCATGTGGTTCCTCTCAGCCCATTGCTCCAGCCTGTTAAGGTCCCTTTGAGTGTCAGCACAACCCTCTGACTTATCAGCCGCTCCTCCTGGTCTCATATCATCACCTTTGCTAAGGGAGCAGCACTCTAGCCTATCATCCAGGTTGTTAGTCAAGGTATTAAATAATACTAGCCCCAGAATCAGCCCCTGGGGTCCTAAACTAGCATGGATGATGGACTTTTGCTGTGGTGGCTGGAGGCAGTCTTGGCTTATTCTCAGACTCTAACTACAAGATTTGCGACTCAGCGATTGGAGTTTATTGTCACAAATTCAGACCACGTGAATATCCATGCAGCCTCTGTCTGCTTGTGAATATTTTAAACAACTTCCAAAGTGAAGAATACCCAGCTGCCTTAAGTCATAAAAATACCAGTTAAGTCATAAAAACAGGTCAGTCTTTCAGTCATATAGTGAGTTTATACCAGCACTGTTGCATTAGGGTTGTCTTTATAACTTGGAGAATGTATGTTGTTGTTCTGGTGAGTGTTTTCCAAACAAAGTTGTTCTATTTCATGTGTTTACCTCTTAAATGTGAGGTTCTATAAGGTTTTCCTTTGTATTATCTATGAACTTGGGTACATAGGTACAGCTTTCTTGGGTTCTGTTTGAGGACATCTGGAGTTCTTCCCTTTGGGGAAGTTATTGATGGCACATGACTTCCTAAAACAAATGCTGCTGTAGCAGCACTCTTTTGTATTGAGAAAATGGTATTTACAGAGATTGTCTATGTCTCTCTGAGTTCTAAAAGAATGACCTGTTTGTGCTTATGCACCTCTGAACCTTCCCTAATTACCTCTGGCTTAGCTGCTTGTATCCTCTTGCTTTTCTCAGCAGCTGTGAAACTCTATTCTTTGCTTGTTTTCAAAGTCATAGTTTTTTTTTTTTTTATTTTCTCACTTGCCTAGCCTGTCAAAACTGATTCTGTAAAATGCCAGTTAAGAAAATATGTCCTTGGAAGCTGGTAAATGCATTTTTGGTGAATACTTGCCATTCCTAGATGTCAGTGCTTTATCTTCGAGTCTGTTTCCTTTGTGTTTCACTGATTAAATCTTATTACACAGTCAGCGTTGAGACAATAAAATCCATGTTAATAGATCAACAAGATGCATACGTGTCTGAACAGAATTGATATGTGTCTGAACAGAATGGCACCTTTTTTTTTTCTTTTTTAAAATTTGCTTACAGTTTATTTGAAGCTGAAGATTTTCTTTTATCAGTATTAAACTTCAGTTAAAGATGTGTTTAGCACCTTAACGGTTTTTCTGGTTTACTGCAAGCTGTGCAGTTAAAATTAACTTCAGTTTTTCTCCTCCTCTCCTCTTTCAGCATGGCGTTAGTCTGTATGTTCAGGATAAAGAAGGCTTGTCAGCCCTGGATCTTGTGATGAAAGATAGGCCTATCCATGTGGTGTTCAAGAAAACAGGTAAGAAATAAAATAGCCTAATTTATATTTTACAATGAGATCTGTTTCAACAATGTATGAATGTATGTACCAATGTAGATAATATTTTCTGGTTTTAATTTGGGCTTGGTAAACTGTGAGATACCTGATACTACTGTTGATCATCTGTACAATGTTACTAAAATATTTTGTCATGGCACCTTACTTCTTATAATACTAAATGTTTTTAAAGTTCAGTTTTAGGTAAAAAAGTTTCCCTCTTCAAATTTTAGAAACAACAGTTGTTTTTTGAAGTCGATGTGCACAATACTGGTAAATTTACAAGCTTCAGAGAAGATCTTTTTCATTACAGATCCCACGGAAGTCTACACCTGGGGAAACAATATCAATTTTACTTTGGGTCATGGTGGTCAGCAGGGTAGACATCATCCTGAATTGGTGGACCTTTTTCCTCGTAACGGCGTGTATATCAAACAGGTATTCTTAATGTATTACATGGGCACCTTTCTTGGTGAGGGGTGTGTGAGGGGGAAAAAGCATCCAAGAAATTATCAAGATGCTGAAAATTTGCATGGAAAATGCAGTTCTTGCTGCTTTCCCCTCTCTGCCCACCTGCTTCCCCCACTGCAACCCCAATCACTGTTAATGAAATTGTGGGTCTCTGTTTCGGTGGGGAGAATAGGAGGTTTTATATGATTTACCTTGGGTATACGGCTTGTGTATCATTAAGTACTTTCAAAAGCTTGATACTTCTGTAACTGTTTCAAGGTGCTGACTTGCTGTGCAGCTCTCATACTGAACTGAAGTGGAATAATAAATGTGCTTGGTACATGTTGAATTAAGATTAATGTTGTGTTCAAAGCAGTATGTGCTGTTAAGCACATTTCCTGTAGCAGTACCTTTTTCTTTAATAACTTATTGAGACTTCACTTTGAGAATATTTGAAAGTTTAAAGTACAACTTGAGCAAATATTCAGGGAAGACAATCTGTGCTGCAGTCTTAACATGTTTTCTTTGGCACTTCTGAGGTAGTATTGTGGCGCTTAAAACTCCATCTTTTGGGTTTCTGTTAGCCTGTGGGGCTGCGCTTGATCTTATTTTAATAAACTGAAACTATTGATTTCTTCAAGTAGGTTAAGACAGTACATAATATATTTAAAGCAAATATTTTATGTGTCCTGTGGTTTAATACCTGTATCTTGTATTTTAGTGAACATATCTTTATTAAAGTAGAACTTCTTCACAAAGTACTTATGGCAGGTGTTTTCAGATTATCCAGGAAAATTAGTTTGTCCTGTGTTGCCTCTTCCCCATCCCTATTTTGTTCTTTTTTCAGGTGGTACTCTGCAAATTCCACTCTGTGTTCCTTTCCCACAAAGGTCAAGTGTATACATGTGGACATGGGCAAGGAGGGCGCCTAGGTCATGGTGATGAACAAACATGCCTGGTATGCTGTCTTATGTTATCTCTTGTAGTCTAGCATGATGTTTCGTTTGTTTCTATCAGCAAGTCTAAAAAGGGAATTAGAGTTTCTATCAGTGTACTTTCCAAATTAGTTTGCTGTTTGCTTCCCACCAAGTAACAGAAAAATCTCTCCAGTGCTAATAGTGAGGTGGCAGAGAGTAGAGGAATGTGCATTTAATTATAGTTTAATTTATGGTAGCCAGAACCAATGGCCAAACTTGTGTTATAGCCGAGTTGATTTAAAGCTAGCTGATGCTAGATAAGTGGAAGCAAATGTTTTTTGGCTGTCTCCTTAAGTAGGTTTGTGATGCCTTCTGATGAGGGCCAAGGCTGGCTCAGAGAAACAGCATTACTGTGAAGCTGTAGGGGCAGGAAAAGAGATGGTAGGGTTGCTTTTTACTAGACTAACACAACTATTAAGTGAAAACTCACTGATCATTTTCATTTGAGTAGTACATTGTTGCAATGCAGAAAACAAAAATTTGAGAAGACTAAGATATGATGACAATACAATTCTTAGACTTAAGCATTTAATCCTATCTGATAGTGTGCATTTAGCTTGCAACACAGTAATTTTTAAAATTTTTAATATCAAGTATCTGGTAGAACTTGATATTGTCTTGCTTAATGCTATAGTGGAGACTGGAGCTCAAATTTTCTTTTTTTTTTTTTTTAAAGAAAGTGATTCTGTTAAATTTGGATTCTTTTCTCAAGTTGCTTTTTGAAATTGTGATGTTATATAGTTGAACAAAGGAGAAGAGTCAAAGATACAGAACTGCTATCTTATTCTGTGAAATTTTATTAGGATTATCCTGTGTTGGAGGGAAATAGCTTTAGTGTTTGTGGTATTTAAAAAGAGAAACAAAGAGGTGATAGGTAATATTTGTTCAGTTGTCCTGAAGATATAGTTTCCAATCTAATTTCAGAACAGGTAGTTTAAAATTCATCTCTTCTGATAGCAAAGGATGCATTTCAAATGAAAGTAGTTAATCTTACTGCATTGGATGTGTTTGTTATGTTAATGAGTTTATCTTTATTTCAATATTTGGTCATGACTTTCTGTTGGTGTAACTTTAGTTTCATAGATGGCCACTGGTTAATAACAAACCAGTATGCTTTTATATAATTTTTTTTTTCCTTCCTTATTCAGGTTCCAAGACTTGTAGAAGGCTTAACTGGTCATCAGTGCTCCCAGATAGCTGCAGCTAAGGATCATACTGTTGTTTTAACAGAAGATGGATATGTTTACACATTTGGTTTGAATACTTTCCATCAGTTGGGTATTCTTCCTCCTCCTTCTAATTGCAGTGTCCCTAGACAGGTAAAAAAACATCAGTCAAAGCTTAATTGTTTGGTGTTGTTGTTTTGTTTTTTTTGACAGAAAGTAGAATGTGAAGATTATGAAAATTACTTCTAAACCTTTTCAGAACAGGAAAGTTTAATGTGAGTTCAGATAAATCTTGATTCTGTGTTATCAGACATCTCAGATCTTAACTATGTTCTGATAAATGTCTTCATTTGTAACCTGAACATTACCAAAATTTGTAGTGTGAAATATGGTACAAGATACAATTGCCAAAACCCTTTTCTTCCCCAAATTGTTCTGTAGCTGAAGTGATGTAAAATTACTAAGTTTGTATCGCTTGAGATTCAGGCTCTTAACTTCTAAATCATTGGATGATGGCTCTCAAGGTTTGATTGTTAATATCCTTTGCAGGAAGCACTGGAGTCAGTGCTTTGGGAAGAATGGTGACAGGGAAGAGGGGGTATGGGCATCAGCAATTTAACGGTATTTCTGTGCTTAATCTCCAAATTTATTTTTTTTTGTAAGTAAAGAAGCTTCATGTTACCTTTCATTGAAAGGGAACTTGATTGGCCAAAATGCAACAGGATAGTGTTTTGAGGTACCATGTCCTTTTCAGTAGTGTAATGATAGCTCTATATCCACAGTATTTGCTTTGATTTTATCATCTTAATCTGGAAAACCAAGTTAAATTTGAAATGTGGAATTAGTATTGTAGTGTTCTGCAGTGTGTTTAGGCCATTAGGACTTAAAAGTTGAAACTTCTAGCTGACATTTTGCAGCACGTGAGTCTTCTCTGGCTCTGCTATACATGTCCTGTTCAGTCTTGTTCAATGTCTTCTGTATGAAGACGGCCTAAGGAGACTTGATTTCAGTTCTGATTAGATAATACAAAAAGTTCTTTTTGCCACTAGTGGAATAGTGCCCCACTTGACAAACTTCTGAAATAATCTGATCTATTAGACTGTGTGTGGATTGATATTAGTGCTTCATTCTTAATGACTTTAGAAGTTATACGTTGTCAGAAGTCTGTACATGTGAAATTCACCTGTTGCTACTTAATATTAAGATGTACTTTGGATTTGTGCTTAGGTTCAGGCAAAAAACCTGAAAGGTAGAATGGTGATTGGAGTGGCTGCAGGCAGATTCCATACTGTGCTATGGACTAAGGAAGCAGTGTATACCATGGGGCTGAATGGCGGCCAACTAGGTAAGGTAGAAGTGTTCTGAAAGTAAAACCCAGCCATTGAAAGATGTTCTTTGTGCTTAACCTATCATCTGCTTCTTAGAACAGAAGCCTGGGTGAAGCTTTCTTTTCTCCTTTTTTTTTTTTTTGAAATCAGTCTGATGACATCATCCCTTCACACTTCTTTTGAAGAATATTTTTCATTCCTACCAGTTACTTTCACATTTTGAGATGGTAGGAGCTAGTGAGATTTAGCTCTCTCATTTGAACTCTTTGTAACTTTCACCTTTCATGTATCTTGTATGGTCCTGCTACTGGAGAATTAGAGGAAACAGAATGTTGCTGTTTGTGTTGGAAATTACTCCAAGGCATATTTGCCTCCTTCCAGTAATCTGGCTGGCACTGCCCTTAATAAATTATAAACTAGCCTTCAGCTTTCCTGCCTATGTCCTTCTTTCATCAAGCACTGTAAACATTCTACTGATAAATTTTTCATAATTACTTTTTAAAGTGAAACACTTGCCAATATCTAGATTTTTTTTCAGCAATACCATTAGCAGAATCTCCACTTAACTTTGTTTTATTCTGAAGTCAAGAAAGAACCTATTAAAAATATATTACCAACTGGTGAACTTGATTTGTTGTATGAATGGGACATTTTAATTGCTTTTATCTTTTTTAATAAACAGGTATTGCTATATTGGTTTGGATTTGCATTTTTGCGATTTTGTGTCTATGTGCAAACCAAACTGTTAGCTAGCTCTCGTACTTAATCTGCATCAGCTCTGGCAGCAGGTTCCAACTCTTTTTGTGTTTCTGTTTTAAGGTGTCAAAGGTATGTGAAAATACTTGTCTTTATCAGAGAAATATCTTACTAATGAATATCTTGTTTGGTTTTGCCTTTTTTTTATATGCACCCACCACATATGCTTTTTTTGTGGTTCCTTGTGTTGTTGGGATTATTCTGGCTAGCATGTGGCCCAGTGCAGTACCATAGAGAGACAGTAATTGAATCCTAAGTGGTATTAGTTGTGTCAGCTGGGCACCATGGCTGACCTGTGGGGGTAAACCTTGCCCCCATAAGACATTTGAACATAGCCCTACACTGTCCTGTGGCAGGGTTGCTTCCAGCTGTAGAGGTGGCTCTGGTGCTTGTCCTGGGTATCTGCTCTGTAACCCCGTACCCTGCTCTGTTCTGTGGTGCAGGCCTAAGTGCCCTGCACACAAAACAGGTTTATGCTGTGTATGACATTCCTGATGTTAGGTTTTGTTGCAATAGAGCAGCAATGGCCTGTTTTTATTTCATTTTTTTGATGTTTTCAGAGATCTTGCATTACAGCTCCAACCTTTTCTGTTTCATTAACTGCTGCCTTCATGCTTACCTGCACTTACAGTAATTTTTTTGGCAAGCTTTTTTATTTTGTTTTCCAATGTCTGAAATAATCTGTAGTTTTATGCCTGTGTTACAGTATTTCTACTACCTTGAAATGTAATTTGATGAAATAAATATTCTTTCTTTGGGATCAAAGCGGTACCACCATATTAAATAGGTTCCCTGTAGAATATGCCTTACTTCATTTTTATGTATCAGATCTTGAATGTTTTCTGGTGTTTGTAGTGAACTAGCAAGTGTGTGTCCTGGGTCTCTTATTTATCTGAATATTTTGAAGATGAATTATCTAACTACCTAAAAAATCTTTTGCAGTTTAAAGGTTCTTCAGAGTAGTGTAATATAGCAAAGTATCCTTTAAGTGCACAGTGTGTGGAATGGCAAATAATGTTTTTGGGGTGTGTTGTATTTTCTAGGTTATCTACTAGATCCTAATGGAGAAAAATGTGTAACTGTACCTCGCCAAGTTTCTGCTCTACACCATAAAGACATCTCTGTGTCCCTGGTCTCTGCAAGTGATGGTGCTACAGTATGTGTTTCTGAAAGAGGAGATATTTATTTACTTGCAGACTATCAGTGCAAAAAGATAGCTTCAAAGTATGTGTTACTTTTCTAATCTGTCATGAAGAAAAATAGGTGAAGATTTCACTGTAGTTGTATACTTGCAAGCTATTTTAAAGATTTTTGTGCATATAGTACAGATAATACAGTGGTCCCCTGTGTTTTCTTCATTTGCAGTTCTTTCATATGAACTAGAGCTATTGTTTTTGTTTTTTTCATTTGTTTGGTTTTTCTACAACCGGCTAAGGTGCCACTTGCTGTTTACCAAAGATATTTAAAAAAACACATTAGGAGGATATACTTTGTGCTGTAAGTTTAAAAACATTGAAAGTGGTGTTTTTTCTTTGTTAGCCAGAATTTGTATAAGTGCATCTTGATAGAGACATTGAAGATCTGCTATTCTATTTATTTATGTTGTTATGATTTTGAATCAGTAATTTGGGGTGTGAATTTCATAATTAGTGTGTAGATACAGTATATTATAAAGGGTAATTTGGGTTGCAAGAAGGACCTTGTAAAATCATCTGGTTCATGTGCTAAAATCTGGATGTAAAACCTGTTGAACAAGCTGGATTCTTGAGTCATGAATTTAGGAAATTATTTAATCCTGTTCTCTTCTACTTAGTTTGCAATAACAGATCAGAATTTATTTTTTTAGACTTGATTTTGCCCAGCTAACTCCTGCCTAGTTTTTCAGCTTCACTTCAAATTCTAACAGTATTTATTGACATATTGTAGCATAATGGTTATTTTATACTTCATTTCTACATGGCTGTAAGTGAAGGCCCTGACACTTGTAGAAACTTAATGCAGTGTGCTGTGCTCTTATACTAAGAAACTGAGAAAAGATAATGAGTATGATTTGACCAGCTAAAAACCAAGACCTAGCAAACCCCTGAGAAATGACCTGCTGGGATAGGATAGATATTTTGATACAAACAGCTGAATGATTTTTTGTAATGATGAAAGCAAAACTACATCATCTGCTGATTTTCACTCATGGAATTTTGTGAAGAACTTAGAGATAAAATGTTACTTACTTAAAAACAAGCAAAAATTATAGTCTGCTATGATATTAGCAGTTATGGTAATAGCACCAGTAGAACAGAGCTAATTTTTCAGTGTCACTGCCTCAACTATGTTTTTTTGCTGCTTCTCTAAGTGAAAAAGTTAACCGTCATAGCACTAACGTAAGTACACAATAGGGAAATACTAATTTAACCTTTTGTGTTTTTTCAGACAGCTGAACCTTAAAAAAGTTCTTGTCAGTGGGGGATGCTTGGAATATAAAGTAGATACCCAGCATCTTAAAGAAAATGGGGGTCAGAAGACTTGCATTCTGGCACTGGATGAAGCTGGAAGGGTAAGTTGTCATAATTATAATTATGTAGCAGGCTGCATGGTCATTAATCAAACTTTAAACATAGGACAAAATCATGCATAGAAAATACCCAATTTTACAGAATCACAGAATATGCTAAGTTGGAAGGGACCCACCAGGATCGCCAAGTCCAGCTCCTGGCCCTGCACAGTACCATCCCCAAGAGTCACACCATGTACCTCAGAGCACTGCCCAAATGCTTCTTGCACTCTGTCAGGCTTGGGGCTGTGAGCACTGCCCTGGAGAGCCTGTTCCAGTGCCCAGCCAACCTCTGGGTGAAGAACCTTTTTGCAGTACGCCTCCCCTGGTACAACTTCAGGCCATTCCCTTGAGTCCTGTCTCTGGTCACCACAGAGAAGAAATCAGTGCCTGCCCCTCCTCTTCCCCTCACAAGGAAGTTGTAACTGCAGTGAGGTCTCCCCTCAGTCTCCTCCAGGCTGAACAGACCAAGTGACCTCAGCAGCTCCTCACATGTCTTCCCCTCAAGGCTCTTCACCATATTTGTTGCCCTCCTTTGGACTCCCTCTAACAGTTTAATGTCTTTCTTACATTGTGGTGTCCAAAACTGCCCCCAGCACTCGAGGTGAGGCCACTCCAGGTGAGAGCAGAGCAGGACAATCCCCTCCCTTGCCTGGCTGGCGATGCTGTGCCTGATGCCCCCCAGGACAGGGTTGGCCCTCCTGGCTGTCAGGGCACTGCTGGCTCATGTTCAACTTGCCATCAGCCAGGATCCCCAGGTCCCTTTCTCTGGCACTGCTTTCCAGCATCTCATTCCCCAGTCTGTCCATACATCCAGGGTCGGCCAGTTCCAGGTGCAGAATCCAGCACTTGTATTTGTTAACTTTCATGTGGCTGGTGATTGTCCAGCCCTCTCATTTGTGGAGGTCTCTCTACAGGGCCTCCCTGCCCTGGAGGGAGTCAGCAGCTCCTCCCAGTTTTGTATCATCTGTGAACTTGCTTAGTATCCATTTCAGTCCTGTGTCCAAGTCAATTATGAGATATTGAAGAGCACAGGGCTGAGGATGGAGCCTTGTGGAATCCCACTAGTGATGGGTCACCAGTCTGATGTCACCCCATTCAGTGTAACTCTTTGTGCTCCACCCCTGAGCCAGTTTCTCACCCATCCATGATGTGTTTATCCAGCTGTGCGCTGGACATTTTATCCAGAAGGATCCTGTGAGAGACACTATTGAAAGCTCTATTGAAATCCAAAAAGATTCCATCAAGTGGCTTCCCTTGGTCAGCTAGGTGGGCGACCTTGTCATCAAAGGAAATCAGATTTGATAAGCAGGACTTTCCTCTCATGAAGCCATGCTTGACATGAAGCCATGCTGGCTGTGATCAGTAACTGCGTTGTCTTTCAGGTGTTTGTCAATACCTCCCAGAATAATCTTCTTCACAACTTTACCAGGCACTGAAGTGAGGCTGACAGGCCTGTAGTTCCAGGGTCATCCTTCTTGTCCTTGAAAACTGGGACAAGGTTCAGCAGCTTCCAGTTAGCTCCAGATTCCCAAGACTTCTCAAAAATCATCAAGAGAGCCTTTGGGATGATATCAGCCATCTCTTTGAGGATTCTTGGATGAATTCTATGAGGCCCCATAGATTTGTAGGGATCCAGCTGGAGCAGCAGATCCTGCAGAATTTCAGGGTCAACTGCAAGTTGATCATTCTCACAGTCATGATCCTCCAGCTCAGGGCACTGAGAGCCCCTTTTTGCGTCATCCATATGGAAGGCAGAGGCAAAGAATGTGTTCTACACTGTGCCTTGTCCTTGTCCCTGTTTGTGAGGTGATCATCCTTGCCCTGTAAAGGGCTGATGTTATTTTTACAATGCGTATCACCATTAATATATTTGAAAAAACTCTCTTTGTTGTCCCCCAGTCAATTTGTTTATTTAGGGCTTCTGGTGATTTTTTTAAAATTTTTTTTTATAGGGCTGTGGGAAGATTACAAAAGTAATATACAGTAGTTTATTTTTAAATCTATGGACTTCTAATGGCTTTTCAGTTAAGGTTTAAACTTTAGTTTTTACTTATACATGTGTATGTGGTTAGGGTTTTTTTCTTGGTGGTGGTTTTATTTTCTTCCTGTCTCTCCTATCATGCACTCACCCTAGATACCTTTATACCTTTCAGAAGTGCAGGACCCTACAAAATCCCAGCCTTTTTTCGATCTGCTCGCTGGGAGATCTCAGACTTCACTGCCATCTAGTGGTGCTTACAAAGAAGCTTTTTGTACTGGAATGCCTTCTTAAAGAATGTTAAAAACTGAGCTTGTGTATCAAAATAAGGAGCAATGTGATTATCTTCTTTTCTTTCCTTGCATTTGGCTGAATTATGTTTTGAGATGATCTTTTCATTAGTTGTCTCCGAGATTATAAACTTCCAGCTAGATATTTGATCATGTGAGGTTTGGCCTCTAGCACTTGTAGTATTGGTAGAGCCCCTTCAACATCTTTGGGAGGCTGCTTTAGCAGTAAGAAACTACTTGATCTTCCTGCATCAGAGGAACTATATCCATGTTCATTTTGTATCTTTCCATGTTGAATACTCACAAGTACTGGGAACTTTAGTGTTTTTAGCCATTATAAATTATTGGGTAAGGAGAGGGATGGGATCTTAACACTTGTGTTTCCTGCAACAGTCCTTCCTGGTCTGACTTGATTGCACTTTCATTAAGGGAATGCTGTTTAGCCTAGCAAACAAAAGTCACAAGGGGAATCTTGTAGATACATGCTTGAAGGGAAGATGTAAATAATATAGAGCCGAGCTCTTTCAGTGGTGCCCAGAGCCAGAACCAGAGGCAATGGGCACAAACAGAAATAAAGGAGGCTCTCTCTGAATATCAGCAAGCACTATGAGGGTGGTCAGCACTGTCACAGATTGTCAATTAAGGTTGTGAAATCACTATCCTTGGAAATACTCAAAAACTGTCTAGACCTGCTCCTGGGCAGCTGTCTCTGGGTCATCCTGCTTGAGCAGAGGGATGGGCTGGACAGCCACCAAAGATCCCTTTCAATTTCAACCATTCTGTGATTGGTAGGGCTCAAGGGAGGGGAAAGGAATTAGGTTACTCAAGTTTTTTTGGCTCTTCCGTATGTAGATGCTAACAGACCTGTGCAGGTCCTTCAGTGAGACAAAATGAAAGCCTGATTTTAGCACTGCTGATGCCACATTTGGCTTTTACTTGCTTGGGGCTGTCTTTCAGACATGTGCAGTATACCTTGTTTGGGTCTTGCTGTGCATGCAGTGCTTCATATTCCTGTTGAAGGTTTTGAAGTTGGTGTTTGGTCATGATCTCCATTCCAAACCTTGACTGGTACAGAGAAATTTGAGATTTTTGTCAAACAATTACCAGGAAATGATTTAAATTTCCAGTGTGCTAGCTTTGATTTTTGTCTCATTTATAAATACAGCAGTTGGACAAATCTGTAAATTAAGAACTAGATAAAACTTCTTTCTTGCCTTTTCACCTTTTACTGTCCTTGTTGATATATCAGTAAAACTTGTCCTGTAGATGACTACTTGTCATCATATGTCTTCAGATGACTGAAGATATTTGAATATTTGGAGAAGCTTTTTGAATGCCCTTCATTACCAAATAGAGCTTGATGTCACAATAGATTTTCCCTGTTTTACTTGTGGATTCTCTGTAGCACATGCTCATAACACTTTATCCTAAAATTTGGAAGAACGTCTTTCTCTTTTTATATGCATCTTTGAGATGGCATGTTCTTGTGTTTAAAAAAATAGTGTGTAATATATAACTGCATTTATATGATACGAAGATTTGCCTTTTCTTTAAAAATTTAATATTACAGGTTTTTTGTTGGAAGTCATCTAACAACTCCATGAAGCAATGTCGTTGGGTGTATGGCCGGCAAGTCTTCATGTCTGATGTTGCGTTAAATTGGAATGAAATAATGTTTGTCACACAGGATGGTGAAGCCTTTACAGGGAAGTGGCTGGAAGAAGGAAAAAAAAGCTCAGAAAAGAAAGGTTTGCTGTGATTTCGTAGTGATTTTTAAGTACTTTAAATAAATAAAAAAGTTTAATTGAATCTTTACAGTCTCTAAGAGTATTATGTGGTGACTGACAGTTTTTAGCATTGCCTGTGACTGTACTCTTTCCTCAGTAATACTAGGATTTACTTTGCAGCCTTCAGTTATCCTTTAGGTGGAGATATCTGTGGAGAAAAGCACTTCTGAAGAGTAATAGTAGCACAAGGGTCTAGTGTAATGATCTTGTCACGTATTAGATGATGAGTCCTAAGACAATTAGTATTGAGCAAAAGAAGGAGCATATACTTGCTGCACTGCTATGTCTCTGAAGCTTATTTTGCAGTCCTTTATCTGGGCACAAGGCAGGGTCCAAAGCAACTTCCACCATATTAATTTGGCTCATATTGCTGAAAGTAGATCCTGATGATTTTTCTGCAAGGAACGTACCTGTCTACTACAGGACAAGATTTTAAGTGAAACTGACAGCTCTTTTCCTGTCAGTCTTAAAACTCTGTAGATATAAATGATTTTCCTTCCAACCTGGAATGTATATGAACTTTATAGCTGTTTGTTGCATTTCTACTTCCTTTGACACTGAGATTGCGCTTTTAGTTTTCAGTCTGTTTTTTCATTCTTTCACAGCAAAAATCTTTCCTCTGTTTCTTAATTCAGTTTCATACTCTGTTGGTACTTTCTTTAGTCAGCACAGCATATAGTTCCCTCATCACAGAAGTACCAAAGGCATCTCCTTTTTGCTCTTTTTGTCCTGGTGCTGGTAGGTGTCTGTAGGTACTCTTCTTCGTGCTTATTGCTATTCTTTTTGTAGTTTTTAATATCTTCAAGGAAACTTCAATATCCACACCTGTTGACTAATTAAATACCTAGTCGGTCACACACAAGCACACAGACACAGAACCATCAAGGTTGGAAGAGATCTTCAAGATCATCTAGTCCAACAGTCAACCTGGCCACCACCATAATCATCCCTACACCATATCCCAAAGTGCCACATCCAGGTGCTTCTTAAATGTTTCCAAAGAGGGAGATGCCACCACCTCCCTCAGCAACTTTTCAGTCTTTCAGAGTTTTTTCAGTCCTTCAAAATTTTTTTCAAATATCTAACCTGAACATCCCTTGGTGCAACTTGAAGCCATTTCCTCTCATCCTGAATAACGTCTACTATGATATTCATCACTGACTTGTAATGAATTAGAGCTTCATTTTTTTGTAAGATTTAAATGAATGTCATGAATGGGATGCATATATTCAGTTATCCAGGTCATGGAAAATTCAAAAGATGTATTCAAAGATGTATTCATATTATCTAAATAATATTTTGTTAGTTTGGGTATAATTTAAACAGATCTAATATGAAGTCGAAAAGCAATTGTGTTATTTCTGCGGTAATATTTGACAGGAAAAGGGAACGGTCTTGCGCTGCTTCATGCTGATGCACAGCTTGTTTCATTCCACAAGAAATTGCATTCAATCTTAGGTGTAGTATTTTCCCTTTCATGAAGAAGTGGCAAATCACTTCCACAGTAATTCTAGATAAAAGCTCTCCTCCTATATGTACAGTAAATAAGCAGGCTGAAATCTTCAGCATGATTTAGCCGTATTCAATTACTCCATCAATGGACATACAGAAGTCATAGTCTTGCCTTTTTGCTGCATTAGTTGCATTTTGATTAGCAGGATCTTTCTGTGATATGTATTCACATCTTTTTTTTTAAACAGAACTTGTATCAAGCCTTCAGCATCCTTCCTGTGATGTGTCTTATGAACATGATACAACCAGTGTGTATGAAAGAATTCGACTTCAGAAGTTGACTTTTGTCCACCGAGCTGTCAGTATTGCCACTGATCCTAGTGGCTGCAATTTTGCTGTACTACAGTCAGATCCTAAAACCAGGTATATTTAAAATAATAACAGCTGCAATTTTTCCCTTTTTTGTGTGTGATTGCAATTGAATTATTGTTTCCAAAAACTTTTTTCAGCTCATACAGAAGTCACAGGAAATATGGTTATCCTTACTGCTAGAGAATAGCACTTTTTAGTAATTACATTGAAGTTATCCAAAGGCCTCAGCTTATGTATTTGCATAATAATAGACAGTATTGATGCTTTTTCTCAAGTGTGTAAGGCAAGCATTTGCCATATATTTCCTAACACACTCTGAGTTCTAAATACTGTAGAAATTCAACCCTTCAGTAATCACCAATAATCAGCTTTTAAATAAAAGTGAAAAGTGAATTTTTATTTGTTTGGAAAGAAACATATAAAGTAAAACAAATAAGTAGAATGCTGGACCATGTTGTTTATGCTCTTATAATAGTTTCCAACATGTCTGATTATTTGCTAAATGTTAGCTTTTTTTTCCTATTACTTTAGTTTGTAATATGAAATACAGCAAACATTTCTGTGTTTTCATGTTGGAAAAATGAGGTGAACGTAAGATAATGCTGATAGTACAAATTCATTTGGTGCAGTATAAAGGCAAAATACTATATTTGATATTCTGAAGCTGAGCGGGTCTTATTTGTGTAGTTTAATTGCCTAAATACCATATTAATAGTTAATTTTATAAAGAATAGGGCAAGAAATGTTGAGCAGTTCAGCAATGCAAGAAAAAATCCAAGGAAACCAAATGGAATCAACATCATCCTCTTCATTAAACATACTATGTAAAATGTTATAAAGCTTGAAAATAGTGTTTGATAATGGATTTCATTTTGTTCTAGTCTTTACGAAATTCCAAGTGTGTCACTATCAAGTTTTGGAATGGATTTTGGCAAACTGTTAGATGAAACAGATGAAATGGACAGCATCCATGATGTGACTTTTCAGATTGGCACAAGAATGTACCCCGTGCACAAATACATCTTGGCCATACGCTCAGACTTCTTCAAGAAGCTCTTTGTTTCCAGTGACAACCAGCTAGACACTCCAGACATCTACCGCAAAGATGAAGATGCTGTTGGATGTGATCTTTATGTAATAGAGAAAGTTCATCCAGATCTGTTTGCATACCTTTTGCAGTTCATATACACTGATACATGTGATCTTTTGACTCATGGTTATAAGCCAAAAATCCCATATAAAGAAAAATCAGATGAATATCAAGATACTTTAATTTCTAATCTGAGCAAAATGAGTTTTGATGAAACTGTTAATGCAAAGTCTGCATTTGAGATTTATAGAAATAATCAAGTACAAGTTATAAATGAAAAACAGAAGACCAAATCTAAAAAAGGCAAAGCTGGTGAAGAAGCTAACCTCATTAAAATGTTGCAAAGTGCAGCAAAGAAGTTCGGACTCAGCAATTTAAGTGGAAGGTAGGTGAAAGGAAACACATTTATATTTTGAGAGGCTCTCCATGGAGTATTTTTATGTAAGCTGATCTAACTTCAGTTATTATAATAATGGAAATTAAGGCACTGATGTTAGAATAGAAACTAGGGGCTGATGATGACAGGATGCAGCTTGGGACCTGGCTGGGCTTATTTCCAGTACATATAGGAGTTTCAGGTTGGTGGGTGGTGAGCTATTTCATTGTGCATCTCTTGTTTTGTATATGCTAATTCTGTTAGCATTATTGTTATTTTCCATTCATTTTCTGACGTATTAAAACCCATTAATTTTAACTATTTTTTCTGCAATTCTCTTCCCCATCCCACTGGTGGGTGGTGAGAGGAGAGTGAGTGAGTGAGTGGCTATGTGGTCTTTGGCCAGCCGAGTTAAGCTGTTACAGTATCTTTTAAGGCATGAGCTCTGTGGGATTTGATACCTGATACAAATCATGTGACTTTCCAGAAAGACTGTCATAAAACATCAGTACTTGTTATGTTGGAGACAGCTGATCTGAGTTTTGGATAGATTAATTTCTATACAGTGGTTTGTAGTCTAGCAGTCTTTTCACAGACAGCAAACACGTTTAGTACAAAACAGCACAAAACAAAGTTAAATTCTTGTTCAACTGATGTAATTTTTATGTTATGTTGTGAAACAAATGGAATTGAGATCAAATGTCTCTGTAGAACTGCATTAGTCTGTTTGTTTCTTTGTTTTTTCTGCATGTGTCCTTTCAAAAGAGGGAAATGAGCTTTTTCAGGGCAGTTTTCACTGTACTTGCATGCACACCAAGATGTGAGGCTGCTGCTAAAACTGAGTTCCTAAGTAAATTTTCCATGGTAAGGTACTTTGCCTTTAAAGGTGTATTACTTTGTAATCCACCAGCAGCACTCCTGTATCTTTACCATACCATTCACAAGCCTCCTTTGGTTAATTAGGATGCTAAAAAAGCCTGTGCTGAAGCTTGCATCTCTTCCCAGCCACTGTCTTTGCTCAGTTTGCTGACTGGCAGCAATATATTTTTGATGTCTAGATTTTTGACCCTGTAGTATTAAACTTTGGCCTTAACTGTACAGTATAGCTTTCATCTAAGATAATAAAGAAATAAATAAATAAATAAATAAATAAATAAATAAATAAATAAATAAATAAATAAATAAATAAATAAATAAATAAGATGTGAAAGGAATGTCAGTTACATTTTACATTTGTCTTGAAGACTTTTCAAGTAACAACTGGCCCTTTCTATTTTTCTATGATGATTTATTTTTGTATTCACAGTATGAGTCCACTGAAGTACTGTTACTTTGTGAAACTGTTCTTAATGGTTTGAACTGTATACTAATTTTATTGCTTATTACTAATGTCAATAATTTGCAGGTTGGATGGAGTCAGGTTAGAAAATGGAAAAATTAATGTTATCAACAAGAAGAATGGGAACAAACCAAAGTTAAATCAGAAGAAATGGTAATTTTTTTAAAATCAAGTTTCCCCTACCCTACCGTCTTCCTCTCATGCGATCTCTTTACCTATTAAGTGTGGGCTAAGGTTGATCCAGCTGCATTTTAACTTCTGGTATGCAACTGTCTGTATCATGGTAACTCATAATCTCCATAGATGTTTATAGACTGATCTGTGAATTAGTAATTTGGGATAGATTATGTATGGTATATCGTTGTTTCTTTTTACTGTACCTTAATGTGTTCTGTGGATTAATTGTGTCATAGAATGCTAAAGCCCAGAGAAATATTATGGGTAATCCAGTCAAAAGCAATTTGCCTTCTTTAAATCTCTTGCTGTGACGATAAGACACGTGGATTGGAAATACGCAAATGTATAGTATGTTTTCTGATTTCCTTTTAGCAAAGTGATGTTTGTTTTTTAATTCCATTGATGTGATTGAGTTACTTACACCTGAAGTCTTCAACAGTCTATTTACATAGTAAAAGCGACATTGCATGAAAGTAGCTTTTTCACAGAATTTGGGTTACTTAATTCTTAAATTCATCATCAAGGCCTATGGTACCTCCTGATATTGAAGAAATAGGTGACTTAACATACACCATGTAAGATTAACTAAAATTAGCCATAATTAATTTATTTAGTCGTAGGAGTTTTGAAACAGTAATTGACTGTGTGTTTTGAGGGAAATATTTCAGGTGGAATTTTTAAAGCTCAACTTTGGACAAAAAAATTCTCCCTGGAAAGTATTGTGCCTGAACTTTTGGGTTCATGTTCTGTGATATTGTTAAAGTTTAGATGTGTTTTATTTCAAAGGATAAATCCTAACTTGCTAAAGTAAGCAATTATTTGTAGAGTTTACAACTTGTAGCTCTTCTGAATAGTCATAGTTCTGATCCTATTAAATATCTTCTAGTTCATACCTCTGCGATGTGACCCTGAAATCTTTAGATGGAAAGGAATTCCCGTGTCATAAGTGTGTACTTTGTGCAAGACTTGGTATGTGTGTGTATTTTTATATATATTTATGTAACATAAGTTATATTGTCTTTTTTAACTGTTATTTTATTTCATCTTGAACTGAAATGCCTTTCTTTACAGATTATTTTCACAGCATGTTAAGCAGCTCATGGATTGAGGTAAGTTTGCCAAAACCATGTGTGGTGGTATGATTTTTTTTTTGCATCAAATAAGTGACAGCTTTCCAGTTTTTCCTATAATAACATATCCTAAATAGTAGGGAGAAGGAAGGGCTGGATTCTTGGATTCTGTTTGCAAGAAACAAACCCCACAAGCCACATTTTTGGTTACTCTGTATTTGCACTATTGAGCTTGTGTATTAAACAAGAGTATTAAATGTAATACTGTATATCAAAGGAAATTACTGCCTTTGTTTTAGGGGTTTAGTTTGAACTAGTTCATGGATTTATAAAAAACACTGGACTGGTCTTCTTATGGGATACTGCTTTGGGTGAATTTTCCTTTTCTTTCTATAAAAGATCTTACAATTTAAATAGTGGCCAGTTTAAAATAGTTTGTCATACGTACTGAGTGCAAGAGACAGCAGGATCGTGAGTCAGTGTATAGAACCTCCAACTGACTTTTGCTGTTGAGAAAGAGAGGATATCAGGAACTGTTCTACATAGTCACCCACTGCTGTTTCAAAAGGTGTGGATCTTTAATTTGTCCTGGTTCCTATTTGCTAGCTGTGTGTCAATGCCCTGGTTGTTCCTGGACATTGTAATTTCGCTAAATACCTCTATTTAACTACCTGAGTACTATTGATAATGTTTATGGAAAGAGAGAAAGGGTGTAAGTGGAGAAGCATTTTTCTGATACTGCAAGCTAAAGCAGTGGTCAGGAGTTCCTCAAATTTGTTAGCTTTCTGGCAATACATTTAGAACCTGGTGAAGTACTGGCAGTTCAGTTCTGCTTGTGAATGAAACAGAACTTCACCTGTCCTCAAGGTTACTGTGCTACCTTTTC
The DNA here is from genome assembly GCA_013400915.1 of Pardalotus punctatus. NCBI lineage: Eukaryota > Metazoa > Chordata > Aves > Passeriformes > Pardalotidae > Pardalotus > Pardalotus punctatus. The sequence continues at coordinate 123,424 of VZTX01019799.1, read as the reverse complement.
TTCAGTCATGTTTTCTCAGGGATATCTGAAACACTGTGAAACAAATGATTAATATAAGGGCTTTTTCTTAAGTGTTGGGTGTCCATTTGTATCATGGATTTCTAAGATCAGTAGTACGTAGTTCATAAGTTACCTTTTATTTTGCAAGTAAATCTAAATAAACCTAAATTAATAAGTAAATACTTTGTGAAGCAAGGGTTCTAATATTATATAAAAATCTTAATGTCTGTAAGTGGTTTTTAAACTTTAGAAGGAAAATATGTCAGTGTCACTAGCATGTTCTAAAGCAAAATAAATATTTTAGTATGAAGCTTTACTTGAGTACCACCTGAAGTAAACTAAAGTTGTTCATCAGGGATGTTACATAAACACAGTTGGTAACAATTACATGGATAGAAACATTAAAGTAAAATAATATAATCAAGGAGGATTGTTGGAGTAGATGGTAAAAGTGATAAAAAATGAATCTGTTTCATGGATATTTATTCTGAAGTTTGAGCAGACTTTAATTGCTCTGCTACCATCAATTTTTAATTGAGAAACTTGGACAGATTTTATGCAAATGCTTAAATAATTGTTTGACTGTGAAAATGTGACCCTTGATCTGAGTAATTTTCTTAATATAATTACTGTCTTAATTTTTTATTTTATTGCAAGTAGTCTTCTTCTTGTACTCTTTCTTTTTTTTTTTAAAATTTTTTAATACTTTTGCCTTTTAGGCTACCTGTTCAGCTCTGGAAATGCCAATCAGTTCTGACATACTACAGATAATTGTGGATTACCTGTATACAGATGAAGCTCCTGCCATAAAAGGTGCCATTAATATATATCCAACTATAGCTCTTGCAATTTTTGGTTTTTTAAAATAGAAATTCAAAATTTAATATGCTTGTGTTGATGTATATATGTGTATATGTAAAATGTATGAAGTAAATGTAAAATGTAAAAAAATCAAAATTCTTGATTCTCGCTTTAAGCCAGTTTGAGGTGATAGCAGTACCCCAGGCCTTGTTTTACTTTTTCTTTAGTTTATCAAACTGCAGTTTTCCTTTTCCCTCCTTCCCTTGCTGCAAAAAGTTGATTGTTCGTGCTCTTCTAAAGTGTTCCTTTGTGCTGTGAAAATCCCATCAAAATTTGTGAAGCCATTATATTTGTGCTTTGGTAAAATCTCATTGAAGCTATATGTGTTACAGTTGCTTTTAATTTGCCTATAGTGTTTACATCATGCTTTGTTTTCCAGATTCTCAAAATGCAGAGTTCATATGCAATGTTCTTGTTGTAGCAGACCAGCTTCTTATATCCAGATTGAAAGAAATCTGTGAAGTAGCCATTGCAGAAAAACGTGAGTTCTTCCACTTGTATTATAAAGGGTTAGAGAATAAAAAATTGTATTTTTAGGTATTCTTGAGTTTTGTAGCACAGAATGTGTGTATATTCCTTTCAGCTGATTGTATTTTGCTGTTCATTGCCTGTCTGCTAATAATTGCTTCTTTAGTCTGAGCAATAGTCTAGGTTAGCATCATCTTCCGTTCCTTATACATCATTGTCTTCATTGCATGCTCTTTATTTAAAAAAAGTAAAAAGAAGAAAAATGCTAACTGCCCCCAAACCCCTATAAAACCCTTATTTCATTGAATTCAAATTTATTTTCTTTAAAATACAATAAAATTAATTCTGTTTCCATTTCTGTCCTTGTGTTTAGTGTTCCCTCTCTTCTCTTTCACTCCCCTTAATTTTTTCTTACTCTCTACTAAATTGGAACATTTGGAACTTTAACAACTGTTTATGCTCTATATGAGGCTTCCTATTTTTAGCTTCCTTTTTTCCCTTTGTTTTGTACTGCTGAGTTTTAATATTTTGAAACTGATCAGTTGGTAGGTTGGGCTTTTAGTTCTGTGAAGCAGCTATTGCATACAAGCTACTACAAAGCTACCTGGAGCTTCCTATAGTTTATGGCTGTTTGAGAATTAGCATTTCTTCTAGGAATGGTGTAATATATTATATGTTTCAGTAACTAGATCATGCTGTACAATAAGTCTTAAAACTGCTGCTTGATACTACGGCAAATTATCTAATTTAGTTTGTTGTGTTTTGTCTGTGCAGTTACCTTAAAGAATGCTGCTGAGCTGTTGGAGTTCTCAGCAATGTATAATGCTGAACAGCTAAAATTGTCCTGCTTACAGTTCATAGGACTCAATATGGCAGCTTTGCTGGAAGCGAGGTAAGCAGGAATGCAAATATGTTCAGGTATTGGTTGTAAAATTCAAACATCCTAAAAAGGCAAAAGGATTGCAAGAACTCATGGACAGTTGAATGTTAAAATGCAACTGAATGCGGCTAGTTTAAAGGTAGGCTCATTTTTGCTAGTTAGTGAGAGAGAAACTAGTTAAATATCTGTACATAGTGTACCAGTTCTGTAGTACAAAACCGTATGTTGCGGTCTAGCATGAAGAGCCTTGCTTGGATTCAGTAGGCTTTGACATTAGGTCTTGTCTTTTCTCAGGTTTTAAAAGTGGTTTTGTAGATGAATAAAACTGCTATGGGGTTTTTCTTTTCCCTCCATTTGGAGGTTGTTTTCTGGGGGTTGGAGATTATTGTGAGGGTTTTTTGTTTGTCTTACACTTGTTTGGGCTTTTTTTTTTTTTAAACATGGTTGTTATGATGCATATTTGATTTATTTTAAGTCAGTTTATTATATAGCTGCTGCAGTTTCCAAAGAGGATGGGCCTGCCATCTGGTAGTCTTTTTGCTTTAACTGTCTGCAGTGAGAGCTGAACAAATTAATTTATTATCCTTGCTTTCCACAGTGATTCTTCTAAAGTTCTGAGAAGCTGAAGGTGTGCTCTGGCCTTCCTTCTCTTGATGCTTTTGGACAGGTCTTCAAGTTGCTTCCTAAGTACATGTCATCTTCTCATAGAAAACTTTATCATCTCTGATTGAAGTTCTTTCCTTGCAAAACCTTAAAAAAAGCACCATAAAAACCCAGCCAAATAAAAAAACCCATGTCTATTGTTAGTCCTGTCTGTCCTTTTTGTCAGACTTCTTTTCACTTGTAGAAGTTCTTAGGGATCTGAAACAGCTCAGAGTACCAGCACTTCATTGTCATGTCACACAGCATCTTTGTTTGCATCAGAGATACAGGAGTTCATTCGTATTAGCAGTTTCCCTGTTCATATCTTCATTAAATAAACATTGCTTTTGGAGAGAAGAGTAAAAATCTAATAACGTTGCCTTAAACATTACTTGGAATTCAGATTTGTTTTATCTTAAACCTAGAAAGAACATGCAACATTCTTACTGTGAGTAAGACTGTATCTACATTTTAGTGAAAATCTGAAAATGTTAGTATTGGGTAGAAAGACCTTTAATTTGAGACACCTGAGAAACTGAACTTAGTCCTGACAGCTTTGTGCAAGGAGAACTAACTGCTCACATGGACAAGACAGTTCTGTTGAGTCAGGTTTGTTGCTGTAGTATTATTTTTTGGCATAAATGTCTATGTTGTGTGTTGTGTTTGAGTTTTATGGAGAATTTACATAGATTTGGGAGTATTTAGATGCATGTCCAGAAGACTTGACAGTATGCAGAAATAGGTAAAGCAATGACCAGGTCTTGGTAACTTAACTATGTAGGTCTATATGGGCTGTGACCTTAAGTAAAGGTAGGTGGAAACGTTTGTTTAATCCTGCCTAACAGAGGCATTGGTTAGTTTATATTTTGTGTTCAGTGTCTTCTCTTAAACCTGACCACCATGAATAGGTGATAATTCCTGTAGGTGATATTCATCTAAAATGTTCATTTGAATTTTTCATTAATGTGGGGTTTTTTTATAAGCTGTTAAGATGAATTTGTTTTTTAAAAATAAATATTTTTATTTTATTTTAGGACTCTGGATGTCCTAAGTGATGAAGTTGTGAAGGATCTTTCTGTTTATTACAGGAAAATGGTAAGTTGTACAACTTGAGTGTAAGTTCATTAGGTGTAAAATGAGAATAGATGAGTGATATGTACATACCTGCAGAGTCTGTACGTGACAGACTAAATGTGGAACATCTGACTCAAGGTGAACTTGGCTGCTGCTATTATTACTCTTGAGGAGCTCATATTTCATTACTCACTAGCTACTACTGCAAGAGTGTTGTGTCTTTTAAATTAATTAATTATACACATGAAACATATTTATGTTCTGTAATTAGCAATTGTTGCATGAAACAGCACAAACAAAACCTGTGGAAAAGAGCATCCCTTACTTAGAAAAAAAGAAGAAAAAAGCTGAAAAGTTCAGGATGATCATATAGATGCTAAAATCAATGAGAAGGATAATGAGAAAGTTGAACTGTAATGCAAAGGTGAAAACCAAGACACATTATAATCCAGTATTCTTTAATTGTAAAAGATAAATGTTTGCAAAATCTTGAGGCATTTTTTTCCAGAAGTTATAGATAGGTGAAACATATGCATTTCGAGTCTGTCACTTAAAATAGTTCTCCTATTTTGCTTAAAGATGTAGCTTAGGTTTATAAGCTTGTTAAGTAATTAATTACATGATCTGTGAAAGTGTTTTAAATGACAGTTGGTTTGGTTATTTTACATAAATTTGCTAGCATACAACTTAAGAGAAACTTAATGTAATGGCTTTTACAACTGCAGATTCCAGCTATGGTCAGGAGAGTAATTACTCCATATCCAGATGGACCTGACATAAGTTCTTTTGAGCCTGAAGATGGGGAGAACTTTGTCTTTTTAAAGGAAGAAATGAATACAGAACAGAACTCTCAGTAAGTATCTGTTTTTGCATCAGTATTTTAAACTGGATGAACTGTGTGTGGTATTAATTCCCATTTGCATTGGTGCCTGACCGTCTTTAAGTTCAGAATTGAAATATTAAGAACTGGACATTTCAAAGACTCTTCTCAGTTCCCCTAAGTACTTGAAAATGTTGCAAAACTGCATCGGAGCACTTTCAATTTATAAGTAGCATGTGAGTAAAGGTTACAAAACAAGCTTTCATAGCAGTGTTTGGGAGTTGTGCATGTGATGAGAGTATCTGTGTATGTGTGAGACCAACTGTGGAGTTCAATGAACTTCACTGAATTAGGAGAAATCGAATGAGAAAAAACAGACTTGAATGTATTGTTCTATTTGAGATCTGTTTGAAAAATTGTGATGATCTACACTTCTTGATATTAACAGAATTGTCAAGTGAAATACAGAGCTTTGTAGTGTGATAGGATGACATGATAACAGGCTTCCAAATAGTGGGATACAATGTCACTGCAGAAGAAACCTCAACTGCAGTATTGTGTACCATTCTGAGCACTTGTCAGGAAAAGTTGCCGTAAATTACCTAGTATAGGTAAGAACTAGTAGATCAAGGGAACTGAGAGGCTATTTTGTATTTGACTTCAAGCCTTTCAGTGTTTTTCAAGACCAGGTGGTCGCTTCTAGGGAATTGGGCAGTCCAAGGATTGAAAAATAAACCCCCAAAGCACTGTAAGATAGTGATGCAGGAATGATTAATTAGTTATGTTGTTGCTTCACAAAAAGCTGCTTAAAGAAGCTTTGAAATAGGACACTGTAGCTGCAATTCATATTGTTCTGAATCTGTCCTAGTTTTGTTAAAATGAAAGATGCCTTTTATTTGATTTCACTTTTCCTGATAGCATATATAGGAACACATGACATTTAGGTAACATCACCCTGTATCTGCTTTATTGTAAAACTAGTATCATCACAATGTCAGTGTTCATATTGGGAAAAACGAGACCAACTCTGGCATTTATTGCATTTTGGTAATTTAGGAGAAATCAAGAGAGAAAAAGTGGAGACTTGTCTGTAATTTGCTTTATTTCAGTTGCTGGGATGTGTAGCAGGTTTAATCTGACCTAGGTGGCAGTGCCAGCCTGTGCAGCAACTGTATCTTCCACTGTCTCAGCCGAAGTCTTTGTGCAGTATAATAGTCCAGAGACTAGATCAGAAAAAGATTTTTCTTCTGAATTATTTTTTTCCCCCTAAGTCATTTATGAAATAGTTGTTCCAATGCATAAACAAAGCAGGAACAAGCAGCTAGAGCCAGCTGGTTGAGATCAGGTACTACTGATTGAAGTGTAACTGATGCTGCTTACTGGAAAACTTGACATTGACCTGGGTAGTTCTGAAGCTCAATTTCTTTGTCTTTAATGCATTTTGGGTTGTTTTTTGGTTTGTGGTTTTTTTTTTCTCTATTAGGGAAGCCCTTTTCAAAAAAGCAAAAACTAAGGCTAAAAAGAAGCCACGAAAGCGGTCTGACAGCTCTGGAGGATATAATCTATCAGATATTATTCAGAGTCCAGCCTCTACAGGTCAGTGGGAAAGAGATTGCTTTCAGGTATAAAACCAGAACATACAGTGTAATATGCAATGCAATGCAGTTTCTGTATTTCAAGAAGGAAATCTTAGAAAGATTGTTTATTTTCTAGTGAGCGCTGTAGTTAATTTTAAATAGTGAATTCATAAGACTAAGGGCTTTTATTTAAAGGATGTTTGTCATATGAAGTTTGTGCCCCAGGTTCAGATAAAAGCATATATTTTATCAAATAAAGATAATGGATGTTTTCTCCTGTGGTTTCAGTAAGTGGAACATTTCTATTAAGGTGTTGTGGGGTGTTTTTCTGTAATATAAAGAATAAATTAGCGACTTTTTATTGAAAAGGTGGTAGAAGACTTCAAAGAAAAAGTGTTGTTACTTGTTATTGTGAGACAGAGGAAGAAAACTGGGAATAATATTCTGAAAAAATATTTAAGATCGTCTAAAATTTGCTTATACTTACTACAGTCTAGTATTCTGGTCTAGGTAAACTTATGAATATTTCATATTCATCATATGGAGTGAATAATTTTTGTGTTTGTTAAACATTGTTTAGTCTGGCTCTCATAATTTAATAGTTCTATTGTTTTATTTCTAGGCTCAGTAAAACTGGATAAAACTAACTCCGTAGAATCACTTCCAGAACTCTTAACATCTGACTCGGAAGGTAGTTATGCAGGAGTGGGTAGTCCTAGAGACTTGCAGTCCCCTGACTTCACAAAAGGATTTCATCCAGAGAGGACTGAGGTTGGACTTCTTTTTAGCAATTTTTTTCATGTTTATCTAGTCCATCAAAGGCAGAGTTTGTATTTTGGAGTCTTTCTGTGAAGCTATTGTACTTATAATAGAGTAGACAACCTTAAGTAGTTGTTGTTTATTTGATTAAGAAAAAAATTAGTGTTTGTAGCATTTATTCAACAATCTTCTGCCTGATTTTTAGATGAAGGACAAAGTGTGCAGTCAGGGTATGAAACCCTCTCAACCTAACAAGGAGATGAAATCATACAAGGGAGCATCAGCATTGACACAGTCTGTTCCACAGTCCATTCCCAGTGCCAGACACAACTCTGCAAGCTCTCCCAATTGGGTAGCAACCAGTTTCAGGTGCAGTAATACTTACAATCACTGTTCTACACTTGGTAGTGAAAGCTGGTGATGTTCTATTCTGACTAAAAAGCTATCTGCTCTTCAAAACAGTCTTACATTACTTGACATGTGAACTCAAGATTTTGGTTATTTAATAAAACGGGTACATTTTAAAATTATTCATTAAGAAAAACAGTGCTATAGATATTTTTCTTATTTTTTTTAATTGCTACCAGTCTGTATTTCTAATACCAGTTTTTAGAACACCTACTTTGTTAATACTTTGTAAAATACTTCAGAGTTTTTTGTAGAATCAGGCCGTGCTTGGAGCCATTAGAAGTTCCATTACACTTTGAGATATTTTAGGCCTTTAGACTTAAATGGGCTGTAAAGATCAACACCACAGGTTTAACTGGTACAGTAATAAAAAAATGGAGTATTATTTTTTTATCTGTAGGGAGTGATAGAAGAAGTGCTACTTATGTTTTATTTCAAAGTCTGTCCTTGAATTGAATTGTAACACAGCTTAGTTTAAAGATGCCTTTGAGTATATACATTAAATTTATAGTTTTATGTAAAGCTTGGGAATGTCTAGATTTTATTCATACTCATCTCTGTAGAAGTTTAAAATTAGGTCATTTATGAAAAAAATACTGATTCCTGAAGTTTGAGAATGTTACTGATATTTGTGTAGAGCTCTGACTGAAAAAACTGTTCTGTTTGAAATAATTTTAATCCTCTTCTTCAAAGAGAGATTTAATTCAGCCTTCAGGACAGAGCTGTGAGCAGTGCCTCTCTATTACTTAGCATGAGCTAAATGACTGCTAAATAAGTATACTGGATTTTAGGTATCTAATTTTTTTTTTTGAGTAATCATAGTTCACATCTTTTTGTTTCATAGTATAACGAGACTTGAAAGTATTTTTATAGTGTGCTCTTAAATATGTATATATTTATAAAAGTTTTGTCAGAAACATTTTATTTGAGGTTTGCCATAATTGAGGAAACAGACATAAATTATACAACCAGTTACCAATCTTATGTATGATTTAGAGGATTTCTGTGAAGGCTGAAACTGTGGAATGTAAGTAAAAATCAGTGCCTTGTAAGGTAACTTTTTATTTTTCATTTAGCCCTGCCAGCCCTCCTGCTATGGATCTGAGAACCATCATGGAAATTGAAGAAAGTATGCAGAAATGTGGAGCCATGCCAAAGGCAAATTCAGGGTTGGTAAAAAACCAAAATCTATAAAAAAAGTGTGATAGGCTAGGTTGTTATGAATTTACTTAGTGGTTTTGGCCATTCAGAGTTAAAAAAAAAAGCAGGAGAAAAGTCCTATTTGGTTTTGAATAGCTTTGTTTACTTCAGTTCATGATACTGTTTTTCTGTGAGCATACAAAATTTATCTCTATTTTACTCTGGTCTTTTTTTGTCAACTATTGCAAAGGAGCAAGTGAACTAGTACCTTAAATAAGTGGCCTGCTCTGCTAAGCCTTTCTATTTCCAACCAAAAAATTAATTCTTGTCCCTAGGACTTTGGAAATTACTTGTGGATGAGTACTGTATTGAGAAGTTTGTTTTTTGTTTTGCATTCTCTGATCTGTCCCAGCACCTGTGTCTTGGTGTTGACAATTCTTCAGACAGAAGCAAGGGTGGTTCTTTCTTCTAGAAGCATCCCAAAAAACACAGGGAGAGAAATGTACCTTTTTTACAAGGCAGTGTATTAATTCTAGTGCTTTTTAAATGGTGATGCAGGGAAGAGAACTGGAGGTGACTCTCATGACCTTTGAGGCGTGGCATTCTTATGAAGGAGAGTTAGGACAGTACTCATGGATCCTGGTGAAGGCTTTCTTACTAGATAGATTCAGAAGCTGCAAACAAAACAGCCAAAACTGAAGAATCCAAATAGCTCAGAAAAAAAAATTGTTACAGATAGAAGTGGCTGTTGTCTGTTGTATGCATTTTTTTATATATGAATGTATTTGGTTTAAGGGAGCTAAGCTTGACAGTCTCTAAAAAAATCACAAGACTAGAAAATAGTTTTCATCTGGTGGTAGTCCTCTTTTGGAGACTTGATTCCTACTCTGCATGTTTTCATTTTCAGACTTCAATGTGAAGAATATTTCTATGATGCTTTTCTTTCTGTCACTCTTGGTATTAATTGATCTTCTTGCTTCCCAACCATATGAGCCCTCCCCTCCCTTGCCTTTTGGCACTCTAAACAAAGTGTTTTGGTCTAGGAAAGAAGTATTTCTCAGTTTAATTTACAGGATTAAAGGTGGGTCCTTGCAAAGGACCGTGATCTTACATCTTTTTTATTTGCAATGTCCATTAACAGCAGAGTGATGTCTCATGGAGTCAAGCTTTCTCAGAAGCAAAGGAAAATGATCGCTCTGGCCGCAAAAGATAATGGAGCAGTAACCAGCAGCCCAGAGCCTACCTCTCTGCTAACTGCACCACCTCCACCTGTGAAAGTTGCAAAACTAGGGAATGCATGGTATGTTACAAATCAAATATAAATTCTTCTTCTTTGAAGGATTTTTACATTGAAGAGCCTTTTAAAAGCAGACTGAACTATTTGTATCTACAATTGGTAGTAATCTAGAAATTCAAAGGGGGCAGGGAAGTGCAGTGATTGCAGTTTAAGAGTTCTTTGAAATTTTGCTCTGAGTCAGAAGCACCCCATCTGGTGCTTTCCTGTGTATGATGTGGGATTTGCAGATGGTGTCCAAGTAAAGCATAGAAGATTGAGCACAAGCACTGTGAAGTTTAGTCAGGAAGACTATGGTTATTGAAAACCATTATGAATAGTGGTTTTTCTCTGTTAAAAATAAAAAGAAAAATGTTAGCCCTTCCTGGGGGAAAGATCTGGAATGACTTTGGAGTAGGGTAAAATTGACCAAAATTAGAGATTACGAAGTTATCTAGGTGTCTTAGGGCTGGAGGGAGCATTTGATGCTTCTAAAAATTTTTTTGGTGGAAGGATGCGTGGGGGTTTAAAATGACTTTGAATGCTGGTTACGTACCATTTAAGTGTTCGAGTTAATATCATGGTATCGAATACAAAAATAGTTTATCGTCTGTTCAGTGAATTAGGTTTATAATGCATGTAATATGGTGCTAGCCCAAGTCATGCTTTGTTCTTCACATTTACTGTTAGTATTTGATAAAAGCATAAACAAAAAATGTACAAGTTTCAAGCTATATAAATTTAGGGTTTATTTATTATTAAATTGAATTATTTTATTTAACAATTAATTTATTAAATATTTTAATTTTAAATTATAAATTTAGTGTTTACATTTTTTATTGAATTATTTAATTATTACAGGATAAATATCTATTTGCATGCTCTAAGATTGGAGTAAATGTTGGCCATTTCTCCAGTTTTCCCTGTTCAAGAAGGTCTAGATTGTCATTGCAGCTTGCTTTTGTACTATTACTGTAAAAGACCTGTCAGTCTCTCTGTAGCTTGCTTGGTTGTACCTCAGTGGGAGCAAAGGTTTCTGCATACTCATTCACAGTCATTCTTAAGCTATCTGTCATCTCAATGTATTTTTATCCATGTGCACCTAATATTAAAATTGGGGGTCTAATTTACTCCCCCAATCCCTTAAATTTATTCTGATATAATGTTGGGCAAAACACACAGTTTTGTTTTAAAGAGGAAAGACAATGAGTTGCTTTGCATTTGAGGATTCAGACTCTTCCTGATCTCTGAATGATAATTGAGACCTTCACAGTAGGAGAAACAAGGTTTGCAGGATTCATCTTCTGAAGTCTATAGAGTGGATGAATTTGAGTCCTTAAAGCTAGTCCTCTCAGATGCTCTGAAGAGCACACTACCTGCTTTACAGAGGTGATTCTGCAGGTCAAGCAGCATGTTAGTGATTTGTCTTAGCTAATGGAGGTGTCACAGGACTGTTACAGCTCTGAGTCTTAAAATTTGTTTGGAGAAGACTGACAGTTGAATCACATGTTGATGAGCACAGCAAACACTGAGTTATTCTATCCTTGGTTTTATTAATCCATCCGATATTTTTAATCTTACTACAAATGTTGTAATTATCCATAAAGACAATGAAATATAAAAATTATAAAATATAAAGACAAAATTGTTTGTAGAAATAAAATGAGGGTGAAGGAGAATCTCCATCCTTTATCAGGTGCAGTGAAACACTATGAAGGAAATCCTGAGGCACCTGATGTCTTCTTTGTCTCAGTCTTTCATAGTAAGATCAGTTATTCTCCAGACATCCAGCCCATGAAGCCCCATAATCCAAGGGGAAATAATAATATGCTACACCTCTTAGACACACACAAGTCTAGGGGGCCGGATGGGATCCACGCAAGGATACTGAGGGAGCTGGTGGAGGTGATCACTGAGCCACTTGGAATGATTTACCAGCAGCCCTGGTCAAACAGGGAGGGCCCAGGTGACTGGAAGTGAGCCAGTATGACACCCATCTAAGGAAGGATTGGAAGGAGAACACGGGGAGCTACAGGCCTGTCAGCCTGACCTCAGCTCCAGGGAGGCTTATGGGACAGATCATCCTTAGTGCCTTAACGTGGCGTGTGCAGGACTACACGGTGGTCAGATCCATCCAGCATAGGTTTAAGAAAGGCAGGTCCTGCCTGAATAGTGTGACTTATTCGTGCTATTCATCTACTCTGATAGATAATTCTTTACTTATTGGGTGTTATTTAAACTACCAACTGCCTATGGACTGTTCTTTGCATTTAAAAAGCAAATAAAACTGATTCTTGAATATCCTGAGATAACTGTCTCCAAAAAATATATTGTGCTGTTAAGGATCTGATTAAACAATTTTTGGAAGGTGCGGGGCCTACTGTGTTACACAAACCATCTTAGGTGGAAAGGCTAGGATATATTTCAGGAGGATGGAATTCAATCTAATGCTCATGTGGCCACCACACATGATTCCACACGTTCCTCTCCTGTGTTCCTCTGGCTGCTGATCTGGAAAATGCCAGTAGCTCAAGAGTTCAAGCAAAGAACCAGTGGAAGCTATATGATTTTTTTAAATTAAGCCTAGCTGCTGGAAGAGAGCATTTATTAATAAACTTTAAGCTGCTTTAGGCAAGCCATCAATTATTTGATTGCCCCTGCTAGTTGTTCAAAGTATTTTTGTGTGCAAGTTAGAATGGTAAGTGTTACTCATCTACTCAATATCATATTTGCAGAGGTAGTCTGTAAATTCACAATGGACTATTAAGTGTATTTGGCAGTCGATTGAGCTTTCCAACATGCAGTATAGTCAAAGCCATAGAACTTGTGTTCCAGTGAAATCAGATATTCATCTTGGATGCGCAGTGAGCACACTTGCCAGAAGGGTGTGGGACCTGGCTCTTTTTTTGGTTGACTGAAAGACAGTGTCTGTCATACGTGATGCCCTATCTTTTCCACCAAGAAAAACCTCCAGTTTCATAGTTTTTGGGGAAACTTAACCTGTATTTCCTCCTTTGAAGAAAAGTGAAAATTAGAAAGGAAAAATAAAATATTGCACAAGTAATGCTTTGAAAAAATATCTAAAGTTAGCTGCATATTGACTTTATTAGTTCACCAAATCTACTTTGATTGAGGGAATGGGGGTGTTGCTTACTTGTTTTGGGCCTTTTTTAAGCTCAGGAGAGTCTGTGGCTTTTCAAGCTTAGAGAAATTTAGTCATGTTCCACTTTTTTTTTTTTTTAAAGGTATAAATTAATTTTTCTAATTTTACAAATTAGATAGAAATGACAGTGTATCAGGAAGGACAAGCTTAAATTTAGAGTTGTTAGTGTTAGGAAAATTTTGTACCAGTTTTCAGACAAACCATTTTAAACTACAAATAATTGTTTTGGGTAGATTCACAAACTCAGAATGACAAAGTTGATTTTTTGGGAGATGTTGTTTCGGAGTTTTGGGGTGTTTTGGTTTTTTTGGTTTTTTTTTTTTGGTTCTGTTGCAAATGGATTTGATCGCAGTATGAAATTTTAATGAAAATGGGTAGGCTACTTAAGATATTTTTAGCAAAAGAATCTTCTATGACAGCAGATCCCATAGACCATTTGCCTGCTTGGTATAATAGGTTTGGGGATGTTCTGGTCAAACACTTGCCTGAACTTCTGTGTACCAACTGGTGGTAGGAATAGAGGATGTGTAAAATGACTCAGAGCCCCTGTATTTGGAGGTTCCCATTCCACTTTCTATGTCCTCTGTGCTGCTTGTCTGATATTTTAGTAAAAGAGAAAGAAGATCCAAACTTAAGCCAGGGTGATCTAACATCAGACACCATACATAGCTTTCAGACTTTTTTGTTGTAAGGTTTCAGATACAAGGGTGCACATTTTTAATTCATTCCTACTTGTTATCTCTAATTGTGTACCACCTTGATGTAGTTTGAAAGTCTTTGACTGCAGATGCTGCTCTTCTTATGCAGCTGCACAAACAATTGGCATTGTATAAAGAGCTTGTTTTAGTTCAGTAGTGTTTATAAATGGTCTCTTGTTTCTTTGAGTAGATAACAAGCAGAGCTGTTCTTTCAGAATGTATTTTGTGTATTTTGCAATGAATGGGACTGCTGTGCTTAGTAAAGTTAAATGTAAGCAAATATATGAAGAATTAATTCCAAAGCCTTGATAGATAAGAGAAGGACTAGTGGTAACTGCCTATTTCTGTAAATAAAAAGGCTTTCGGTTCAGAAAGTGTTCAGAATACCTAAGATGCTAAATTGATATATTTTCATGATGCTTTATTTTTGAAAGATAGTATATGGGCTCTAATTCAGTAACTTATGCTTGGACAAGTAAAAAAAAAGGAAGGATATCAGTTCGACTGAACTTCACTGTGGATTAAGTGATTTATAGAGCCTCCAGCAGGTATAAGTAACTCATTTAGTATCTTGGGAAAAAAAGTTCAGCTATACTTGATTTTCATGGTGATAAACTGCCTCTATTAGATCAAGAGTACCTGGAGCATTGTGTGATTTATGAAAATACTTTCCAGGGGCCAGTACTGTTAGAAAATTTACAGGTTGTCTAAGACAAGCCAGCTATGAAAAAAATTGCTTTTGAGAGGAGATGTTGGGGGAATAGTTTGAAGGGTGGGGTTTGGGTCTGATTTTTTTTTTGTTGTTTTTGGTTTTGTTTATTTGTTTTCTATAATTCTAATGAAATTTCAAAACTACTGCCTTCCTCTGTTCTCACAGATACTTGTTTCTGGTTCTTTACCTATATGACCCAGAATGACTTATTTTAGCAAATGGAGTCTATCCAGATAATGGTGATATACAAAACCTAAGTAATATTTTATTTTTATTTTTAGTAAGTAGAAAGGCCTCTTTGTTGTCTGAATCATGGAATAATATGGAGTCTTGGAAAGTGCAAGTATAAAATACATTGGTTTTGTTTCATTTTTGTTTTTAAAAAGGTCATCTTCATTACATTCTGCCTTGCCAAAGTCATTCCGTGATCTTGTAATGGAAGAAGAAAAATGTATGAGTGTGAATAATTCACCTGGTACTGGTATTAAAAGATGTGGGTATAAAGGATCTGAGGATTCATCAGTCCAAAACACCATAAGGTAAGAATTTATTTTTTTCCTAGTTGGTCATTACACAAGAAGCACAATGATGTGTTAAATTCTGCTGAAATAAGAAAGAATAAAATTGTCATTTAAAAAGAAATTCTTCTAAGAAGAATTCTGATGATTCTGTTAATAAGATTTTATGAATGAAATACTCTTAAGAATAGGAAGCTTAAAGACTAAAGTAATGTAATGCCACTGCTAATACTTTGTTTCAGGTTCAAAGAGCTTGTATCCATACTGATGGATGTGTGGATGTGGGTTTGAGTGTGTGTCTATCTAAAGACTATAGGCTCCAAACAAAATATGTCTGTATGTGTTTGCATATATATGTTGCATATATATGTACATATAAAATGATAAACCTGTGTTTTCTAACCTCTGTAGAAATTAGGTATTCATGAGCATTCAGATACCTGGGCATTCATGAAACATTTTGCTAAGGAGTATTTCCGTGTAACCACTGAGCAGTTAAAATATGTTTATTCAAGTGCAGTTCTGGCATTTCCTAATCTGAGTTTTCCTGTAAAATGGCTTAATTGTTTAAGTGCAATTTTTCATGGATTAAGAGGGTTTACAGAAACATTGATGCACTGGTTATGTCTGTGCACTATAATTACTGTGCAGCTAAAGTTCTAAGGACAAAAATAAAGCACATGGGAATTACGTATCTAGTTATTAGACAATATTGGTCTTTGGTCAAAACGTTTTAGCCATGCATCCTCTTGCCACCTCCCATTAAATCGGTGTTTGAGGTTAAAATAACTGTCTAAGATGAGGGAAGAAATCTCAGCCTTTTTCCCGAAGGTCTGTGCAACTGAGCTGCCTACCCATCTGCATCTCTTCCCCCTATCATCAGTGATTTCAAATACATTTACAAAACAGCCTGAAAATCTTCAACTTTCCCACCTACTGTCTGGAAGTAGTGAAGGCCAGCTGACCCACAGTGGTAGGGAAGCCAAGTGTGACAGAAGCACTGGCTGGCTGGTGGCTTCCCTGGTAAGGGCACAACCCCGGTGCTAGAGTGAGGTGAGCAGGGCAGGCTCTGTGACAGAAACCGGGATGAGCCACAGACAGGTGCATTGGGATGAGGCAGGGTTGATATCAAACCTGCAAGTCGAGTCAGGCTCAGGAGCAGCAAGGCTGGGCTTAGACACAGCTGCAGCAGAGCTCAAGAAATGCCTGAGGGACTGAGCTTAAATGCAACTCTTGAGTAAAGAGGGGGAGCTTCTGTAATCCTTAACACAACCCTTCTTACAACTCAGGTATAGAGCAGCTTGACTCAAGCCATGTCATTATCTGCCCATTTTTCTTATGAACTCCTGTACCATTCTCCTCCAATAACTGTCTCCTCTGTGGGGAAGAGAAAGTTCTGCAGGGCCTCCCTTTTGATTGTTCAGCTTGTTTAAAAACTGGTGTTTCCCTCGGACAGAAGGAGTACATGTTTTACTCCTAGGTAAAGAACAAAATGAGGGTAGAAATGTAGGAACATTGTGTGTGGGATGGTGTCTGAGGAGAGAAGTAGGAGGCATTTGGAGTGTGTGTGATGGGGAGGCATTCCTCAGGAACAGAGGAATAAAGCTGAAGTTACGGTAGTGAGTGGAGATGTGGGGACATGAAACACAAATCTGCAGAAGAACAGGTATCGTTCATTTTGTTGCTAGCAGAATAATAAAATTTTTCATCATATGGGAGATGCCAAGGGCTGGTGATGAGTGAATTTGCACTGGATGCTATTATTAGCTATATCACAGTAGTTCATGAAGTTATCTTTTCCTTTTGCATTGCTCTGTCTAGTCTGTCCAGTCTGGCCAGCCTGCGTGCTCTCAGAGTGGATTATTTGAGCTGAATCCAAGTCTAATACATTAACTGTCTGAAAATGATACATTAAGCTAGTGGCAGCCTGAAGATGCCTAAATTGACTGTCATCACTTTGAAAAGAAGGCCCTTGCAGAGCTATTTCAGGTTGTTTTTGAATTGTGTCTGAAGATGCTTATTTCTCTGTATTAGGTATAAAAAGCCCAGGTGACTAGTTCCTCCATCTGAAACTTAGGAGTTGAGTTTCTAGTTCAAGGTAATTTTAGTTTTTGACTGTACAGTTCCTGTCACAGTAGGCTCTGACTTTTGCCTGTGGCATTCAAGGGCTACGTCTGTGAAGATTAGTTATCCACACCCTTACCCCTTCCTTGTTCAGGGAAGGAAATTACACAAGCATAGACCATAAGTAATCCTCACCTGTTGATGTCAGACTTGCTGATGGGACACTAAAGATACAATGTTACTGCTTTGTCTTTCTCCTTTGGATAAACTGTGCACTAATTAAACTGAAAATTTTCTTACATCTCTGGATTGAGGGTATTTTGGATGGTGGCATAAACACTTTTCTATGTATTGTCACCTTCCAATTTATGCAATACAGAATTTTTTTAGGTAAACCATGCCATGAATTGTGGTGATGTGAGCTGGATTTAATCCAGAGGCAGATCATCCAAGACCTGGGGTATGTGGATGTGGCTGCATTGTTTCCAGGGGCACCTTGGCCTTGGGAGTTACTCTGCAGCTGTGCATGTGTAGCTCACAGTCCAAGCTAAAAGTGTATTCCTGACATGACTTTGTTGTGGCAGCCTGAGTTGTCTTCACTGTGTTACTCCAGGGAGCCGTGAAGAGTCTTAGTGGAAACAAGTATTTGTGGCTTTGTGTGGGAATGGCCTAGTTCTGTCATGGCTAATAATGAGCTAATAAGTAGCACATGACTCAAATGGTAAAGCAAAACCCAGGAGGTTCTGCAGGAGACCAGGCTTTGTGTTCTTTTTCTGAGAGCAGTTATTAGATCAGGGAGGCACCAAACCTGACGTGGCTTCTCATGAACAAATACTCTAGAAGCACTGGGGAGCTGAGTGCTGGGACGTTTTGGTGGCTGTGCAAGAGTCAGGGCAAGTTCAGCCAACTGAGTTAGTCAGGTTAGTTCAGTACTGATGATACTTGGCTGGTTTGTTTCCATGCAGAACCATTTATGTCTTTGCATCAGTCTTTAATTTCCAAGACTTCCCAGTTTCCATGTTCTATATTTTTGAGACTTTTCCCCTATTTTTCTGTATATGCTAGCTTCGCATTTTCTGTCTATTTCCATTTCTCCTAGTTATTTTGATGCCAGCTGAGGAGTTAATTTAGCATGTTGAAATATCTGCACTTGATTTAATATCTGGACTGAGTTTCTTGCTAGCAAGAAACACAGATGTACATATGTACAAACAACTTCAAAATACCTGGACTGCTTCCTACATTTTAAAGCCACATTGGCTTTAGATGAGGGAGATGATACAAGTATTTACTTAACTTTTAATTGATTGCTAGAGTATGCTGTGATGCTGGAACTATTAATTCCAGTTTTTGGAAATTCCTATTGAGGTGATTTTTTTGGTTGTTTGCATTTTTTGGCTTGTTTGTTTGTATAGAAGTCTTACTCTGGAAAGAACTTTTAGTCCATACTGCAGCAGGTTTATTAAGTATAACAGTCGACTTGGGTTCCTTTTTAGTAGTGCTGTGAGTTCTTTGGATTGGGAGTGGAAAGAAGAGTATAGCTGTCAAATCAGTTGTTGTCAGGATAACGGGGTATGGGGCAGGAAGGTGAGTATTATTAAAGCAAGTGGAAAGAGAGATAAAATTGAGAGGTAACATCAGTATAAAAGCACAGAAAGCTGTCTTCGTCTCCTCTTCTTCCTTTTCCTTGGTTCTTTCCTGTTTTTTAATGTTGTTATCTTTAAGTGCAGTAAAAGCTGGAAGCTAGTTCATCATAGAATTTTGGGCAGGAGCAGACCCTAAAGATAATCTAGTTTCAACCCCCCTGCCATGGTCAGGGACACCTTTCGCTGGACCAGGTTGCTCAGAGCTCCATCCAGCCTGCTCTTGAACACTTGCAGGGATGGGGCATCTTCCTTGGGCAGTCTGTTCCAGTGCCTCACCACCCTCACAGCAAAGAAGTTCCTCTGAATATCTCATCTAAACCTGCTCTCTTTCAGTTTGAAGCCTTGTCCTGTCATTACTTGTGCTTGTAAAGTGTCCCCCTCCATCTTCCTTGCAGGCTCCCATCATGTATTGGAAGGCAACAATTAAGTCACCCCAAAGCATTTTCTTTTCCANAAAGATACAATGTTACTGCTTTGTCTTTCTCCTTTGTATAAACTGTGCACTAATTAAACTGAAAATTTTCTTACATCTCTGGATTGAGGGTATTTTGGATGGTGGCATAAACACTTTTCTATGTATTGTCACCTTCCAATTTATGCAATACAGAATTTTTTTAGGTAAACCATGCCATGAATTGTGGTGATGTGAGCTGGATTTAATCCAGAGGCAGATCATCCAAGACCTGGGGTATGTGGATGTGGCTGCATTGTTTCCAGGGGCACCTTGGCCTTGGGAGTTACTCTGCAGCTGTGCATGTGTAGCTCACAGTCCAAGCTAAAAGTGTATTCCTGACATGACTTTGTTGTGGCAGCCTGAGTTGTCTTCACTGTGTTACTCCAGGGAGCCGTGAAGAGTCTTAGTGGAAACAAGTATTTGTGGCTTTGTGTGGGAATGGCCTAGTTCTGTCATGGCTAATAATGAGCTAATAAGTAGCACATGACTCAAATGGTAAAGCAAAACCCAGGAGGTTCTGCAGGAGACCAGGCTTTGTGTTCTTTTTCTGAGAGCAGTTATTAGATCAGGGAGGCACCAAACCTGACGTGGCTTCTCATGAACAAATACTCTAGAAGCACTGGGGAGCTGAGTGCTGGGACGTTTTGGTGGCTGTGCAAGAGTCAGGGCAAGTTCAGCCAACTGAGTTAGTCAGGTTAGTTCAGTACTGATGATACTTGGCTGGTTTGTTTCCATGCAGAACCATTTATGTCTTTGCATCAGTCTTTAATTTCCAAGACTTCCCAGTTTCCATGTTCTATATTTTTGAGACTTTTCCCCTATTTTTCTGTATATGCTAGCTTCACATTTTCTGTCTATTTCCATTTCTCCTAGTTATTTTGATGCCAGCTGAGGAGTTAATTTAACATGTTGAAATATCTGCACTTGATTTAATATCTGGACTGAGTTTCTTGCTAGCAAGAAACACAGATGTACATATGTACAAACAACTTCAAAATACCTGGACTGCTTCCTACATTTTAAAGCCACATTGGCTTTAGATGAGGGAGATGATACAAGTATTTACTTAACTTTTAATTGATTGCTAGAGTATGCTGTGATGCTGGAACTATTAATTCCAGTTTTTGGAAATTCCTATTGAGGTGATTTTTTTGGTTGTTTGCATTTTTTGGCTTGTTTGTTTGTATAGAAGTCTTACTCTGGAAAGAACTTTTAGTCCATACTGCAGCAGGTTTATTAAGTATAACAGTCGACTTGGGTTCCTTTTTAGTAGTGCTGTGAGTTCTTTGGATTGGGAGTGGAAAGAAGAGTATAGCTGTCAAATCAGTTGTTGTCAGGATAACGGGGTATGGGGCAGGAAGGTGAGTATTATTAAAGCAAGTGGAAAGAGAGATAAAATTGAGAGGTAACATCAGTATAAAAGCACAGAAAGCTGTCTTCGTCTCCTCTTCTTCCTTTTCCTTGGTTCTTTCCTGTTTTTTAATGTTGTTATCTTTAAGTGCAGTAAAAGCTGGAAGCTAGTTCATCATAGAATTTTGGGCAGGAGCAGACCCTAAAGATCATCTAGTTTCAACCCCCCTGCCATGGTCAGGGACACCTTTCGCTGGACCAGGTTGCTCAGAGCTCCATCCAGCCTGCTCTTGAACACTTGCAGGGATGGGGCATCTTCCTTGGGCAGTCTGTTCCAGTGCCTCACCACCCTCACAGCAAAGAAGTTCCTCTGAATATCTCATCTAAACCTGCTCTCTTTCAGTTTGAAGCCTTGTCCTGTCATTACTTGTGCTTGTAAAGTGTCCCCCTCCATCTTCCTTGCAGGCTCCCATCATGTATTGGAAGGCAACAATTAAGTCACCCCAAAGCATTTTCTTTTCCAGACGGAACAAACCCAATTGTCTCAGCTTTTCCCTGGATGGGGAGGCTCTCCATCCCTCTGATCATCTTGGTGGCCCTCCCATGGACTTACTCCAAGGTCCCTGTCTTTTTTTGTGCCAAGGACCCCAGAGCTGGTCCTGGCTAAAAAGTAGTGCCCTGCTTTGAAATAATAGAATAATATAGATTCAATAGTTTAGCCTCCCACTCAAAGTAAATCAAACTAGATCATGTTGCTCAGGACCTGGTCTAGTTGAGTTGTGACTGCTTCCAAGTGTGAAGATACAACAAACTTTTTGGGCAATGTGTTTCAATAGGTAAACATCTCCCCATGGGATTTTTATTTTTCTGTTTATCTGTCTGGGATTTACTGTTTTGCCCCTTCTGTATGTTGCCTCTATTCTGTCCTTGTGTGCCTCTAAGAACATTTTTGCTTCATCTTTTCTGCAGTCTGCAGTTAGTAACTGAAGACAGCAAATTAGATCTCCCCTTTAGGGAGATCTCCCTCTCTTCCCTTTAGGATTAACAAAACACATTCTTCCTGTTGTGTGCCCCAAGCCGTAATGCTAGACTTGTTCCAACCTGACAGCATCCTTCTTCTATTGAGGAGCCCTTAATTGAGAATTATATTCTGTAGGTAGATGAAGAAATACAACCTAAAGGGAAACAATCACTTCCTCTGCCTGCCTTGCTACACTATTGCTAGCACAGCCCAGCGTGCAGTTGGCTGCCTCTGCTGCAAAGGCACTTGGTGGTAACATCTACTTGTTGCCAGCCAGGACTCTGCGGGTTCTGTTTTCTTTCTGCAGGGCTGCTTTCTCACCAGTCAGTCTCAGCCTGTACAGCTTTGTGGGGCTGCTCTTTTCCAAATACAGGACTTTACACTTGCCTTTGAAATTCATTGGTTCTCACTTGCCCATTTCTCCAGCCTTTTGAGGGCTTCTTATAGGCAGCCTGGCGTCCAGAATGTGCATCATCTCCA
Source organism: Pardalotus punctatus (assembly GCA_013400915.1). Taxonomy (NCBI): domain Eukaryota; kingdom Metazoa; phylum Chordata; class Aves; order Passeriformes; family Pardalotidae; genus Pardalotus; species Pardalotus punctatus. Next base: position 101,416 of record VZTX01019799.1, on the reverse strand, counting down.
TATCCAGCTGTGGCCTGCTGAGCATCTGTTCTGTTCTACCAAAGATGCTTAACAGCATTGGTTCCAGTATCAGTCCCTGAGGATCCCCACTAGTACTTGGTTTCCAGTTGGACTTTGTACAGCTAATCCATTTCCAGACCATTTTCCACCCATCTCGTGGTCCATTTACTCAGTCCATATTTTTCAGGCTGAGTACAAGGATACATGATCTGGCAATGCGCATTGTTTATTTTGTGGGAAAAATTATGTGTTGTGACAGAAAGCTCAACACAATTCATTTAAATCCATTTTTGATGATGGATGTTGGATTTTGGATTTTTTGAGATCTTGCCCTTACCACTTAGTGGTAGGAATTGTGTTCTTTGTTGTCCTTGGAATTGTGTTCTGGGGGAAATATTTCAGACAGAGAACTTGGTAGTTACTGGAATTCTCTTTCTATAGATTTTTTTTCTGTTTCATCCAAGAGTTTGTGGTCACTTACAAAGGATTACCAAAACTTTAAAGAAAATTGAGAGTGATTTATTGAAACAGCAACACCCTTAAGAGTTGTTTGCAGTGCCATAGAATAATTCAAGAAATGTTTGCCAGCATGTCACAGTATGCTGTAACACTTTTTTTTAGGGTCCTGGAAATGGCAAAACTATCCTGTCAAAGATACATATTAAATCATGAGAATAGGGCCCTCTCTTCCTACTGGTGTAGGGTTTTCCTGACAAGTATACTTGTCTCTCAGGGAATGCGGTACATCAAATGTGACTTCTTTTTGTTGAGAGGTTAACATTTTGCAGCTGAATAAAATATCTTTCTGTTGGGAACTCTGTAAATATTTCAATATTTTTTCTTCTGTTCTCTTAGTTGTAGTTTTCTGCTATTTCTATGAGTGTGGTAGGTGGTTACAAGATATATACTCGAAGTCCATACATCATTTCTGGGCTTACACTAAAAATAGTTTAGTGCTATTGTAGCAGTGGCTCTTTTGCATGAAACACTTGATTTGAATGCAGGACAGTTGCTTGGATTTTTTTATCTTTAATCTTTTTATCACTTATTTTTTATTCTTTTATATTAATTGCAAACTTTTATAGGTAGTGCTGTTGGTGCATAACTCAGTTGGCTAATATACATGTAAAAAAGCCTTTTTTTTTTTTTTAATAAACAACAAAAAATTAAACACTTTTCTTCAAATGCTTGAATGTTAGGAAATGCCAGAATTATTGCCCAAGATGAAATTTCATTAGAGTCTGATGGTTAGAAATGACAATCATTGCTACTGTGACTGAAGAAGACACACTTGAAAACAAATTCAGCATTACATCCTATTGCCTTTCTGCTGGGAAAACTTACACATTTTTTATAATTGCCTACTACAAGTTCGTATTTCACAATATGATGTAGGAGAGTTCTCTGTCAATGAGTTTTACTTTCCTGCCTTTTTCCAGGTGCACCACTAGAAGTAGCTCTGGTCTGGAAGACCATGTTCTGGATTCTCCACAGCTGGAGAATCATAAGTAAGTTTGACAGTGGGTTGGATTCTGCAGTTTTTTTTTCTGTGTCTTGTACTGACGTTGGTGTTGATTCATATTGTTGTTTGGGTTTTTGTTTTTTTTTTTTGGGTTTTTTTTTTCAGTCCTTGGTCAGCAGCATCACCAGCCAGCTCTCCTGTGATAGCACCTGTCATGTTTTCAGCTATTGTAGAGGAAGAGCTCCAGCAAGAAGCTGCTCTTATTAGGAGCAGAGAAAAACCTTTGGCATTAATCCAGGTAAAGTGTTAAGTTACTGCTGCTCTAAAGTAACACAAGGAGTTTCCAATGACTCTTTCAGAGATCAGTTGTTAGTATTAATTATGTATTAGTACATTTAATTTGCATAATGATATTAAATATAATTTAATAATAACTTCACATTGCTGCTTGATAGGGTACTTCTCTGTTAAAGTCAAATTGGCTTCTGAGTGTGTGATAAATGTATTTGCAGCATGAGAGAATGGTTGAGTTTGGAAGGAACCTTGGGAAACTGTCTTAATCCAAACCCCTGCTCAGAGGAGGGTCAGTTTAAAGCATGTTTCTTAAAGCTGTGTCCAGGCAGCTTTTAACTATCTGCAACGGTGGAGGCTTATGGCCTCTCTAGGAAGCCTGTTCCAGGGATCACTCTTACAGCAAAAAAGATTTTTAAATGCAATTTTCTGTTTTCCAATTTGTGCCCATTGCCTCTTCCCCTCTCTTTGGGTACCACTGGGAAGAGTGTGGGTCAGTTGTTTTTATTCTCTCCTATCAGGTATTTATACACTTTGATAAGAGCTCCCTAAGCCTTCTTTTCTCTGTGCTAAACAAATGCCATCTGCTTGGCATCTCCTCAGTGCCAGATGTGCTGGGCTCTTAACCGTTTTTATGCCATGCCACTGGAATGTTCATTTTATCCATGTTTCTCTTGCACAGGGAAGTCTAGAAGTGGATGCAGCACTTCTAAGGTGTCTCACCAGTGCTGAGTAGAGGGGAAGGGTCATCTCTCTCATTTAGCTGGCAGAGCTGTCCCTCATAGAGCACAGGGGGCTGTCACCTTTCTTTGCCAAATGAGTATATTGCTGGCTGAAATGCAAAATTGTCCACCAGCACCCCAGCTCCTTTTATGCTAGGCTGCTTTCCAGCTTGCCGATTCCCAGTGTGTACTGCTGTCTAGGGTTATTCTTCCCAGGAGTTGAACCTTGTGTTTCCCTTTCTTGAGCTTCATGAGGTTCCTTGTAGCCTGTTTTTCCAGCATTGTCTGGATCTCTCTGAGTGGCAGTACAGCCATCTGGTGTATGAGCTACTCCTTCCAGTTCTCTACTGCTTGCAACCTTGGAACCAGTGTGCACTGTATCTTGTCCTGTGGGTAGTTGATGAAGATGTTAAACAGTGCTGGCCCTACTCTTGGTCTCAGTATTGCTGCTAGTGACTGGCCTCTAGCTGGACTTTGTGCCACTTGTCACAACCCTTTGAGATCACCAGTTCAACCAGTTTTCAATCTGTCTCACATTCCATTTATGAGGTCTGTTCTTAAGCTTGTCTACTTAGTCAATACTTAAACTGTACCACTTTCCTAGGGATCACCTAGTAGTTACCTAGATTCTCTAGCCCTTCTTGAAGGTAGGAATGACATGTGATTCCTTCCAGTCTTCAGGAATCAACCCTTATTGCAACAAATTTTCAAAAATTTTTTTGAGAGTGGGCTTGCAGTCATATTGGCTGTCTCTGATCTCAGAGGCCTGGCATTGCTAAAAATTGATCTTACCACTAAAGAACAAGATTAAGGTCCCTAGCCTTTTTCATGTCTTTTTCATTCGGCAGTGGATCAGTGTTGTGGTTTTTTTTGCTGCTGTAGAAGCCTATTTTGTTGCCCTTCATGTTCCTTGCCAGATTCCACCACAGGTAGGCTTTGACTTTCTTAATTCTGTTCCTGTGTGGCAGGTAACACAGTGTCTCTGTTTTCCTTCTGTGCTACTTTTCTCTGCTTCCACCTCTTTTATGCTTCCTTTTTGTTCGAGTTTTGTCAGGAGCTCTTTTTTTTTTTTTTGTCTGTGCAGTCCTGCTGGCATTCTTACTTGGCTGAGAAGCTCATTGGCATGGTCTGTTCTTGAGCTTGGAGGACGTGATCCTAAAATCAACCAGCTGTCCTGGACCTTTTTTCTTTCTGGGGCCAAATCTCATGAGTTTTTCCAAGCAGGTGCCTTCACAGTCTTCTCTTCTGAAGTCTCAAGTTTGCTATTTCTCTTGTTCCCAGCTTTCAGGACCCTGAACTCCAGCACCTCCTTGTCATTGCAGCCAAGGCTGCCCTCAGCTTTCTCATCTGTGACCAGTCCTTTTTTTTTAAGTATGAGATCCACCAGAATGTCTTCCTTGGTCAGCTCCTCGATCATCTGTGTTAAGAATTTTTCACCAATGGAGAGACCTCCTAGAATGTTTGTGTCCTGCTGTTTTGCCTTTCCAGCAGATATCAGGGTGGCTTAAGTTTCCCCTGAGTATCAGGGCCTGAAAACATGAGGTTTCTTCAAGTTGTCTGAAGAATGCATCATCTACTACTCCTTCCTTATTGGGAGGTCTGATGCATTCAGGACCAGTAAAGCCAGTTCAAAACCATACCCATGATGTAAATGTAGTCCTGACACTGACACACATTCTTTTTTTCCTTCCAGATTGAGGAGTGTGCTATTCAAGACTTGTTAGTCCACTATGAAGCTTTTGACAACCCTGATGAGTTTGTGACCGTTGAAAGGGCTCCCCAGGGACCTATAGCAGCACCTATGTGGAACAAGCACTAATTCATACTCTTCACAGTCCTCCCTTACAAGTTTTTCACAGTTGTATGTTCACTTTTGAAATTGTAATTCTTCTTACAAGTAAAACAGGACTGGAAGAACAAGAATCATGTAATTTTTAACATCAGCATTAAAACACTGCCCATAATCACTAGGTATTTGTTAGAGAGAATGAAATAATGTGTTCACTGTGTCCTTTACCCTCAGTATCTATTGTATGTATGTTTTGGGAGAATTTCTTTAATGACACATATTATTAGTAATGTTACACGAGGCTGTAGATTGGGAATGTATTTGCTAATCTTAAGTTGTAAGGGTTTTTTGTTAAATTTACAGGTGGCTGAAAAGCGAGTGTTTATTTTGTGATTTAATGTGGAATTAAATGTGCAGAATTAAACACCTTTAAAGTTTGGGGGGTGCTTCAGAGCTTTCTTGCAAATTGGGGATATCGGGAAGAAGTTTGTGCTTGAACTTCATGTAAAAATACAGTTTGACAATGCAGTTTTTCGTAAGGTACTTGTGCAAGTCCAGGTTCTCTGGTTGCTGTGGCCAGCATGTTTCCCTGTTATGCCCCTGGCTGTGCCTCCGTGCCCAGCCATTGCCTGTACTCTGCTCAGCTGTGCTTGTTTGTCACTGCTGGGAGTGAGTCTGGCCTTGGAGCAGCCAGCTCTGTCTTGAAGTAAAGCACACAGCTCAAGAGAACATGGTGCCACTTAATTAGCCCATCTGTAGTCTTACTCTGGTAAATATGGTACAGATTTAGAACTGCTGTGTTTAAGGAGTGATACACTTGAAGTGCTGAGGAAATAAAAGATCTGTGTATATGTTGTTAAAGCTATAGGGGCGACTGCTTGACTGGGGAATTTGCGAACACCTAACCTGCAAAGATTATCAAAGATGGCTTTCAATATTGTGTTCCAAAGTTCTCTGTGCCTGGTTGAAATAAATTTATATATATGTGTGTATATATATATATATATATATA
>VZTX01019799.1:0-96108 GCA_013400915.1 Pardalotus punctatus | reverse complement strand
TATATATATATGAGAAAAGAAAAAAAGGTAGCCTTATCTGCAATATTCTGTCTAGTTTGTCTTGTTTGTATTGGTGTGTTTGAACTTGTACTTTCTCAATAGTGTCGGTACTCATGAACTCTGGAAAACTGGAATGGAGAGATCTGCAGAAAATGAATGTAGAGAATTGATCACTGTGTGATAAAAGAATCTTGAAAAAACCAATGTAGATATGTCTTAATGATTTCAGGTCAAGCTACACCAAAAAAATCCCCCCCAAAAATTGTAAACAAAGGCAATAAACCATAAAATCTTGATTTATACAAAGTTAGTATACTTTTATGTGCTGTCTATATAATCAATGATTTAGGTAACTAAAATAATCTGTAAGTATTTCTTTTGTGTCTGAAACAAGAACTGTAGACATGTTGAAGCTATACAGGCAAAGAAAGAGGTTTTAATTCTGTTTTAAATTCTACTGGTAATTCATTCACTATACTGATGATAATAGTTGCATTAAGGGCTTTACTTGATGCACTAGAGGGCCTTAGGGCCTGCTGAAACTATCCTTCTTGTTTAAAAGAAAGCTTATGTAATGTGAGAAATCGCTGTGGAAGCAGTGGGCCTTTCCAGGTGTGAACCTAATTTGTTGTCAAATGAAAAATTATTGTTAATTTGCCTTTTTTTTCCCAAAATAGTGCAGTTGAAAATCTCATCCTCCTGAAATTTTAAGAGGATTGATGTTTCCATGGTGCCAAGGAGCTTGACAGCTTTCAAGTTGTGCTTTTATTGTCACAGTTTGTTTAGGCATCATCACTGGCTATATGTAATATTCATAAACAAAAGAGGAATGAACAGTGTACCACTCTTCTGGAGTTAAGAACATTAAACTGCTATGTTAGAACAGCTTTGTTAAGGCTAAAATGTTTCACAGAAAGCTGGCATTTTCTAGCTCAGATGCCCAACTTTGTAGCCTTTTTTTGTAGTGCCAAATGTGAATTCCATCTTTGCAATTACAATTTTGTCATTTCTGGGCTTGTTAACTCCTTTAACTTGTGCCAAAACAAGGTGGAATTCCCAGGATCTAGTGAACATAAAGCAACACATCAGAGTTTGCAGTAAAACATGGTATTTAGCATATAGTATATAAATTCAAGGAGATGTATTGTAGTTATTTAGTGTAAGAAACAACCTTAACAAAAGGATTCTAATGAAGTATTTGTTATATCTCAAAGACAAACCAACCAACTTCCAAAAAAGTTTCCTTGAACAAACCTAAGCATTTTCTTTTCTCCTGCATCATTCATTATCCCCAACGTCAATAACTTCTAAAAAAATAGAAGGATAAGTAACACTTGTAGATGTTTTCACATTCAAATGGAGGAAAAAAAAATTAAAATTTTAATAATACTGCACTACCTTCAGGACTTGCTGTTATACTTACTGTGTCAAGTCATTTGAAGGATATACAACTTTTTTGCATTGTATATTGAAATGAAAATACAAGTAAAGTGGGCGACTTCACTCAATTATAGAATCTTTGCTGCTTTTGCTCCTCAAGATCACAGGTTGTATTTAGTGACCAATCTGACAGTATTGTTGAATGGAATTTCCATATAAGGACTGATTGTGCAACGTTTCACAGAAGAGCATTGACAAAAAAATTACTGAATTTCCTAATTTAACTTGTGGTATAAATCTTGGTGGTACCTTCCTACCATATGTTTTTTAACTGAATTCCTCATCCCCCACCCTGTGGTTAGCGTCATTTGTAGGTGGCACTAGGATGTTATGGCTGCATATTCTAGAATGAAACACTTCAAATGTGTCCATTTTTTGTCTCCATGCCTTCCCCCCCCCTTTTTTTTCTTTTAAAAAATAATACTGAAAGATGCTTTCTGAGCTCTTTCAACAGCGTTCAGCTTGTGTTCATTGATTGTTCTGCTGTTGAAATGATGTTCTGCAGCCCCTTGGCAGCCTAAACTCTCTTCCTTACCCAAAGAATTTCTAGCTCTAATATAAAGACAGGTCAGAACAGAGCAGTGCGTTGTTAGATCATATTCTAAATATGAAGGTAAAAGATTTACACTGAACTGAAAAAAAGTAACTTAAGTCTTTAATCCTTGACTTGCAGGATGTCATCAGAGACACTTACTTTGCAGGATCTGGTCAGTTAAGGTATCAAATGATCTCAGAATGGATTCCATCTGTTTTACTCCAAGAAAAGTTTGTAAAACTCCATTGAAGAGCCTGCTAGTTAAACTGAAGGGAAAGGTTTTCTCTCTCTGTCATCTGATGTGCTGGTCAAATGAGATGTTGAGGGATCCAAAAGGTGAATCCTTCCTATGGAGGAGGGATTCCAAGCTGTGGCAGACCTCAGAAATGCCAATAAGTAAGGGACTATTTCTGTAGTGTTTCAGCTGTCTAACCTTGAGAAAAAACCTTATTAATTGTGGAAGGCCAACAAATTCACATACACACAATATATGTTCGAAATGAAAGGTTTTTAGCAATGATGCAGCAGAGTTCTTGTGAGTTCAGGGAGTCCCTCTAATGGCTTGAGATTTTCTTTGTGAAAGAGAGTGGCATCTGCCACAAACACTACCTAGAAAGTTTTTGCTTTCCAAGAAGATTCTTCCTCAACTATAGTGTGTATCATGGCACCAAAAAAAAATGATTTTTATAGCAGCTTTCACATACCTGCATGGACTCATATTATACTAGTCTTTCAGCATTAGGAGCCCTTGAAGGCTTTGCCTGGAGGAAGGGAGTTGGAATGTGAAGAATCTGCTGGAGATGAAGATATTCCTCAGGTGAGCTGTCTTTGTTCTAGCAAGAATTCTGCTTTCTGTTCTCTTTTCTGTTTTTCTTTGTTTTCCTCCTTTTCTATTCTTTGGTTTTTCTCTTTCTGTTCTTAGGTTTTTCCTCTTTATTTTCTTTGGTTTTTCTCTTTCTGTTTTTGTTTTTCTCTTTCTTTCTCTATGTCTCTGTTTCTCTTTCATTCTCTTTCTTGCTTTCTCTTTTTTCTCATTTGCCTATATTTCTCACATAGAATACTATTTCTTTAGCATGGCCTGTCTTTTATCCCCTCTTTTCCTGGCACTTGAACGACATGAGAAAATAGCAAACTTTTGCAATAGCTTCAGATAAGGGTTGGCAGGAACTAATACTATTATATTATACTAATAGAAGTTGAAACTTTGCTCTTTAGATCAGCCTTGGAGAATGCACTTGAGTTTATCAAAATGTTGCTTAAAACATTCTTTATTTCCTGTAATTCGAGTGACTAAAATGCTCACAGTGTTCTGTTTTGATAAAATGTAAAGATTTCCTTTAGGGCCCAAAACATTGAATTTGGCCTTGAATGGGTGTTGTGTGATTGAGCCGTGGTTACAGACAGCAAAGAGTTGGGCAGTCAAGTGAAGGGAGCGTGATGATCCTGGAGTGGCTTGTGAGGAATGCACAGTGGAGTTCTCTCCAGGCTCTGGTGTCTGTCTGGCCTGGGTCTTCTGCAGCTCCATTCAGAGCACATGAAGGTGCCTGAATCGGCATGTCTCAACCTTACGAAGAGGGGGAATTCCTTAGTTCATCTTTTCATGGCAACACCATGAGTTTCTCAAAAGCACTGGCTTTGTGCAACTGCATTTTCTTTGTGTGCTTCATCTTGGAGGATGCTTTTGACTCAGTCAAAATCAGTCTTCTCAATAGGATTAATAGTCTCATGGAGTAGGAGATCATCTCGTTCAACTGCAGTTTCTTGAAAGTCTGAGTTAAGTGATGGTTTAGAACAGATCATCACACTCTTCTGTGATCTTGATTTAGATGAGTTCTTTGTAGATCTATAGAGTTGCTTTAAGATACATAATTTTAATGTTTGGAGTAATTTCTTCCAAATCATACATGATCTTTTCAGATAATGAAGGGAATATAACTATTAAAAGCCTGGGTATGTTTGGGGGAGTTTTTTCTTAATTCATTTGCATAAAGGATATGTCATATATAAAAAACAGATAAGCAAGCAAACAAACAAAAGGCAAGTTGACCTTAAAGCGGACTTAAACAGATCCACTGTGCTTGCTCTCAAGTAATAATATACAGCTGGGGGAAAGCTGAGAGTCAGTTCTCTCCCTTATAATAATAATTTTCATGAATAATTCTCAAATAAGTAAGTAAGCAGGGAAGATGGATCCAAAAGCTTTTCTGTCATTCTCAGAACTGTAAGCTTTTTTTTTTTTCTTTCCTCCCTTCCATATTCCTTTAAAGTTTGTTTCAGGAAGGTAGGGAGAGTGCAACAGCTGAGGCTGGAGTCTCAACTAATGTCACACAGTGGTAAACTGTTTCCAGATTTGTCTTCTCAGACTGAATGCCATTAAAGTAGGAGAGGAGTTGTTCTTCGCATAGTCATTTCACCATCCTGTAATTCTGCAGGAATATGTCATGTATGTTTGTCAGGCAGTAAACCCTGACTCCAAGGAAATAGCTGCCTGTGCTGTAGGTTACGTGGCTGGGAGGGTGCCAGGTGCCCTTTGCTGTAAGCACAGCAGCTGTACCTGCTGCGTGAGCATGACTACAGCCCTTGTACAGTAGGTGAAGAGGTCGTGAGAGCTGCACAGGGAGTACAGGCTGCTTCCTCCTGCTTTCTGCTCAGCTCTTTCCAGTCGTCATGATTCATCAGCTGTGACTGCCTTCAATGTGACTGGGCTTCTAGAGCTAGGTTTTATCTGCTCTTACAGGTTTGTTCTGAAGGGGACCCCACCACTTCTGCAGATGTCATAGATAGCAACACAGCACTTCATGATGAGAGGTGTGCTTGTGCCATTTGATGACACAACACTGGGAACAACTGCTGATACATGAGCAAAAAAGAAAATTATATAAAGGATGTATTAAGCATGAACATTTTTTTCTGTTTTCCTGATAGGCACATAGGGATATTTTTGTTTACTCTGACTTCTCTATACTGCCTCTATTGCAATAGAAGGGAAAAATGTGCAGAATCTTTTTCCTACTGTCTGTGTTTTAAGATGTTTACAAGACACACTGCCCATGTTCATGCATACTGCAAAGATGGAGTTGGACTGTGAGTACTGTGGAGTTTCCAAGATCACATCTTTGTGTTACACAAACAGCTGACAGCACATGGACTGAAGGAGAATGTGTATGCATGCACGTGTGCATAGCCATATTTGCTTATGGTTGTAGAATTGAATTATATTGCACCACTTCAACAAATACAGGTAATGTGTTATCTCTTCCCTCCATCTGTGTGTACTCAGTGGTAGTGAACCTTTTCATCTGAACTTTATCTATGTGCTTTGCAAATGTTAACGATTACGTCTCACTGTATTTGTAAGGTACACTCACTGTGGACTGTTTTCCAACTTCCAGGTGGTGGCTGTCAACAGACAAGTAGGAAATTGGTTTAAGTTAAGCAGTACATTTATGGTCATGTCCTGAAGGAGAATCTGGAAGTTTCTCCTTCTGTTTCTGTCCCATGTGGAGCCTGTTAGCTTTTCTGGGTTCAGCTATATAGAAATGCCTTTCAACCAAGACTTGTTCCTGTCTTTCTCTGACCCTTTCTATGAAACAAGTGCATCTGCTGCCAGAACAGGCTTGCTCCACAAGTAGAGGTGGAAATTCCACTTCCAGGGCACCCTCTCTTCTGGCTGATGGCATCAAAAAGGAGGTTTTGCCTGGAATTTGGCTGAAAACTCATTGAAAGTTGCAAGCTGCAATTTTTTAGGCTACCTTTTATTCATTCTCGTGTTTTAGTTTCCAACCTCTTCTTTCCTAGAAACAATAAACCCAGGTTTTACTTAGTCCTTTTCTCACTGTTCTTTGGCAGCTTCAGAATGAGCAGCAATAACTAAAGGTTTAGCATTGATTAATCTTTGGTGGACAAGGAGATGGAAAAGTTTGTGTACTACTGTGCACTGCAAGGTTACTCTGTGAAGTGCTATTGTGTGTATTAGAAATGCACCAATTGCTGCAGAAACTGTAAAGGCTTTCACCATAAGTGGCAAAGACCACATGTGTGTGTGATGTTTAGATTTTTTAATGGAGTGGACTTTGTATGACTATTCCTAATATTCCCTTATAAAAGTCTTGCCTGTATAGTAGTCATTAAGCTGTGTGGTTCAGAGCCCAAAATTACCACCTTAATTTCAGTAATGTCCAAGTTCATGTAGTTTTGAAGCTGAATTTAATTTCTCCTGTGTTGTGCTTTCAAACCTCATGTAACTTAGAACACAGACAAGTCTCTTACTTTGATAATAAAAAATTCAACTCATTGAGGCACTGAGATTTAAAATATTCCCCCAAAAAGGAGTTATATAGAGTAAGATTTACACTTAGTACTGAAAAGGCTTTGTGAAAACACAGCAGAAGAAAACTGACCATATCAGAGGCATCAGAAGTGTGCTCTGGCTCTCAAATGTGCCTTTCCCCTAGTGACTGTAGTACCTACAGCCTTGGCACAGTGGCTGCTGTGCTGGGTGTTCTAAATTGGCTTTGTTGGCTTGTGAATTATTTCCATAGTTTTCTTCTGAAAGCTGTGATGCTTTCATCCTTAAACACAGGAGGGCCCTGCTGATTCTCAAGGCACTGAGGCAAAAAAATCAACCAAGAAGCACACCAATGTATCAAAGGGCAACTCCTACCTTGGCTACAGTGAGGTCCATCCTCACCAGAGCTTTATAAACTCAGTATTTTTCCTGTTTTTGTCTGTCTCGGGTGATACACAGTTGTAGTGGCATATGGCAGCTGCGATTTTAAGCCCATTGAAAAATAAAGGTAACTACTGACCTGGTGCAAACTTTTGTTAGAGCATGAAATCACTTTTTGTAAGATGTTGCAAGATCCCACAGAAAATTTTTTATTAGCATTTTAACACCTTGCAGAATGCTTGGGTGTTTCTGTGCCGTAGGCCTCTGCAGATTTCAGTATTTACCTCCAATCTGCTGAGATGCACTTGTAGCAACCTGGGCTGAGCACAAAATGGAGTTAGAAGAGCAAGTTAAAAGGACTTTTATTTTTTCTTGCTTTTGAACATATGATGACCCAATATTTTCCTCTCTACAGCATAATCTTGATAATGAATTTTTTTTCTGTAGCTGTTTGTATAGTACTATGTCGTTCATGAGATTCCTGTCAGCCCATTCCTTCAGCCTGCCAAGGTCCCTCTGGATGGCAGCACAACCTCTGGTGTATCAGTTACTCTCCCCAGTTTGGTGTCATCTGCAGCATTACTGACAGTGTACTCTACCCCATCATCTGTGAACCTCAAGGTGAACCTCTCATTTGACTTTTGTTTCCAAGTGTGTTGGACACTGCTGTGACCTTTGTGGGAATTACTATTTGAGTTTTTTATTTCATTTTTATTGTAGGCTGGTTAAGAAAAAATACTTTTGTTTGCATCAAAGCAAGAATTGAGGCCTCCAGCCTCTTTCTCTTGTCCTGTTTTGCAGAGGTGACTATAAGGCTGTCTTTTCCTAGTACCTTTCTGCCACACAGTGTTGGGAATCACAACAGCCACATCAGTAGCCTTGGGTTCCCTTTTGGCAAACTAGTTATCTCACCAAGGGAAAATTGAATGTCCATGCCTTTGTACTGTCTAGGAATATTTAAGAGACAAGATTTCCAGTTTGAGTGTTCAGGGTACCCATTCAAACAGTGGGATCCTTGAAGTGGAATGGCTCTAAATTTGGGTACAAACACCATCCACCCACTGAGATTAGCTCAGTGGGTTAGAGCATGGTGCTATTAACAGCAAGGTTGTGGGTTTGTATCAGCCATTTAAGAGCTGGATTTGATGATCCTTGTAGGCCCCTTCCAACTCAGGATATTCTGTGATTCAGAATAAGTAAGGAGAATATAACCAATAATCTTAGTATTAGTACCTCTGTCTCCTTTTCATTTGCTGAGGACTGTTTCCATTTAGGGTGTGAAGCCTCTTGCCTTTTCCTTCCCTGTAGTTTGGATGAGGCACCACTGATGGATGAAAGAGATCTTTACTGGCTGTATCCATCTGAGGCCTCATGACCTACCTGCCTCCATGTTTCTGTGTTACTGAGTTGTTAGGGGAAAATCTGTCAGAGTTCACTTACTGCTAGTGTCTTTATTTGTTTCAGTTTTTTCATAACTGGGAAAGGAGCTTTCTCTGTTTACCACCTTCCTCCACATCCACATTTATATGTCTTTTTCAGCTTTACTTAAAGAAATTGTTGATAGGGAATCTCAGCATGGTCAGAATTATCCTTAAACAATAGTTTAAAGCAGATTACCATGTCATTAATTGTCTAGCACTACATATATATATATATATATATATATATATGTATATTGCTATTACTATAACTCTGTTGCAGCAGCAGCAAGGTCTTGACCTGATTCTCAGAAACTTTACTGCAGGGACAGAAATATGAAAGACCATCAAGCTCTTAAAGCTTGGATGATAAATAGGAAAGGAAATTAATCTGTGAACTATTGCAGGCAATCTGATTTGGGTAGGATTTCTTAACAGGACTGTGGTAAGATGGGTGTACTGGAGATGAGGTACTCTGAAGAGAGAATTTTTGTAGCAACTGTTTTTAGGCAAGGAAAGCACAGGAGCTTAATCTCCCTGTTTAGCCAATGCAAGGATTGTTGTGGATGCCTTTGAAAGGAGCAATGTAGTGGACTGAAAATCAATCCTTTGCCTCATCACATTTAAACTCATTGCTGCTTTCTTATTTTTGTCTTGGTCTAACTGGGTCCTCCTGGAGGACTGTGAAACTGTTTGCTTTAGTAGTCTCTGGCTACAAAACTGAGGAATATTTTGAAAAATGAAATGTTTGAGCAGAATAGTTCTCTGTAAACCTATCAGCTTTAGATTACTTCACAAGCTTTTTGCATGAAAGAATCATGAACTGCCCCAACTGATGTAGTAGGCATGTGGCTATGTGAAAATAACAAGCTTACACATTCTGCTCACTAATATGGTCCTGGAAACAATTTTGGACTGCTTATCATGGCCAGATATTAAGCTATGATGTATGGATCAGAACTTGTTTTGGTTGTGGTTTGTTGGGTTTTCTTTGGGTTTTGTTTTGTTTAGGTGTTTTTTGTTGTTTTTTTTTTTTTTTTTAAATTTGTTCATGACCTGTTCTTTGGCGGTTTTTTAAAGTTTTTTTGTCATGTTCATTGCTCTATCCACCACCCGCCCCTACTGCAAGTTACAGATGAGAAATGAGAAGTAAAGAGACATTGGCTATGGTTAGGGATTGTGGACTGGCATATGAAGAGTCTTTTCCCACTTCAGTTGAAGAAAAAATTAGGTTAACTCAAGTAGGAGTGGCATGTTGTGCATTATTATTTGGATACTTATTTTCAGCAAGGATGATGGGCTCAGGTAAAAACTGTTGAAAATGTTGCTTTCTGTTTCATTTTTGTCAGTTCTGGCATTTAGGAAGAAACAGGAACAGTTCCGTATTTTCATTCTGGAAATATTACTAATAGCTCATAGCCGCTGGAGGAGATGCAGTGGGTAGAGTAGGAAAATACAAACACATGGCAATTTGAAAGATTTATCATAGAATAAAAGTTGATGATCTTTTATTTATTGAGAACATTAATCAATGTCTCTTCCGGAAGAAGGAAGATTTTATGAATAGGAATTTAATATTTCTTTAATTAACTTATTACAAGTGGCATCCATAATTTCAGAGTTGCATGTTTGTAATGCTCCCTTGGACTCTGGAGCAACATGCTGACATCCAACAGACTCAAGCGTTGCCTTTTTGACTCTTGCTCTCATTTTTAATAACATCTCTTTTGGGTTGTACTACTGACAGCATAATGATGATTAATTTCACTTACTGGATGTTGAATCCTTTTTAGCCCTGCTGAACAGTTCACGTAGAGAGAAACTAAGACCTAAGTTTTGTGAAGTCCAAGTGTGCAGCAGAGATGGAAAATGTCAGAGAGTCCTATGTCCTGTTGAGTTGTACACATAGAGTATTTCCCTTGTGGCTTCCCAGAGTCTATCAGATACCAATTTGCCAGCCCTGTTTTCCCAAAAGTATCTGTCTCCAGAACGTACGGCTGCTTCTTCCTGTGCTCTCCTGTGGTGGTGCAGCTGTGGTTGTAGAGGCAATGTATTGAGCTTGAGCCTCTGCAACATGCCTCGCCTCCTTCTATCAGTTTAACTCAGTTTAACACATTTTGGGTCAGGCTGAAAGGGAGAAAAAAGAAATCAAATTGCATTTATTTTAACGTGTTATGCATTAAACTAACTGAAATACGACCTTGCAGTAGTAACATTACCAAGGACTGTTTTAAGGTTCTATGATGGTATTTTAATGGCAAGTACTAATTATATAGTACTTGAAAGCTTGCTTGAAAAGGAAAAAGTAAATTAATTTCTCATCAAACCATTTTATACTCTTGACCAATGTCATGGAGGTTACAGTAACTTCTAGATAGTGCTATGGAAGTGTAGGCATGTATGAAGTGAGGAGGACGATGGAGATCTGACTGAAATCAGAAACTAGTTTCCTTCTCATGCACTTTTACACACTCAATTCCATGGTAGGAAAAGCTTCTTAATGAACAGAGTAAATTTCAGGCAAAATCATCTCCCATTCCCTGTGGCTAAAAGCATTTCAAGCAGATAAGTTATCACAGAGATTCTTTTGGTTCCCTCCTGTTTTGTGTGAGGCAGGAGTGAGACACAAGAATGCAGTGTCCTGGTCCTGCTTCTTCTTTCACATGTGTTGTTCTCAAGTAAAAAGTCCTGAAAGTTGTTTTCAGTTTCTTTGTGTAAGGTCATAGTGCCTTGTTAGGGGAGACTGCATCACTTTTCCCTCTGTCATATTTGTTTGAGACAGTAAATTTAAAATCAAAACACTTGTTAGGGTAGATTAGCTGACGTGTTTATACATGTGTGTCATGGTTTAATCCTGGCCACCAACTCAGCCCCACACAGCTACTTGCCCATAAAATACTTTTGTTTTTCTTTTTTCTTTTTCTGTTTTCTCTGCTTTATTTTTTTCTTTATTTGTTTAAAAACTTCTAGATTTTTTTTATTTTAATTTTTTTCCTTTGTTTTCAATTTTTAATTTTTTTCCTTTTTTTTTTTAACCTGTAGAGATTTCTCTGGAACTAGCAACTCTAAATTGTAAAACCTGCTGCTAGTGCTATGAGCTCTCATTATCTCCTTGCCACTTAACTTGACTTCTGCAAGTACCATGACCACTTAACACAGAGTTGTGGGCTGAACTTGGCAATTCTGACTTTTCAGAAATAGCTTTCCCTCTAACAGTGCCTCTGACTTTTGACAATGCTTTTGTTCTCAATGATCCACTCATCTTTTAAGTGATGCTTTCAGTCTGGCTCAGCTTTTCTCTGTGTTTCTTGTCTTTATGGGCACAGAGAAGAATTCCACCCAAGCAGGGACAGTCTGGCAAAAAAATGAATATGCACACTTGGAAACCTCTGCTTTATTTTTCTGTTTCCTTCTAGTGCTTGCCTTAAAATTCTCAATTAATTGGCATAGTTAATGGGGTTTTTTTTATTATGATGTTAAAGTTCTTGTCCTGTTGATGGGTTTTCACATAATAAGACCACTGTCTCAGCAGTTACCTATCTACCTCTCAGTCACTTTAGTGAAGTACCTGTTTGGATTATGATTTTTTTAATTAAAACAAAATAGAACAAAAAAATACCCTCCTGAAACTCCCACAACCCAGAAATCAACTAAGTGGGAAAAGAAAAAAAAAAAAAAGCCTCTCCTTTTTGCCTAATATCCTCTAATATCCTTTGCTACTAGTTTTTAACCTACTCTTAAAAATTCTGGCTGGCTTTTGTCAAGCAGACCCTTATTTCAAGATGTTCTTTCCAAGTATTTCTTGACCATCTCTTGATAATGAAGCTGATATGCAATCCAGCAGCTCCCTGCCTTTTCCTGGAGTGGTACTTCTGCTCTGCCCGGCAGATCTCATGCTGTATGCTGATTACCTCTTCATTCGCTCCTTTATTTTTCAGGATGTGGTAGCTGGCTTCCAGCTCCTATCAACACTCAAGCTGCAGTGTGCTGAGACAGTATCCTGTAGAAGCTTACTCCATTTGTTGTCTCAGGTGGTGAATGTGCTTGGAGGTTTTTGAGAAAATATCAGATCGTTTTATATCCTAGATTATTGGTCTGATAATGCTGAGGATGGATATCTGCAATAGCATTTTTGCTTCTTTGGAGTCAGTGATAAACAATGTGTCACTTATGTACTGTAACTGACTCTCATAAATATCCTGGTTTTATTCAATTTTGTATTCTTTTGTTCTATGTCAGTGTGTGTCTCAGGTTTAATTACTATATACATTTTCTAAATTCAGAAGCTGTGATCTTTCCTCCCTATGTGAAATATCAGTTTTTACCCCTTTTCATGTGTCTAAGTGTTATTTATGATAAAGCCCTCAGACTCGTCTTATTGTAGTTTTAATTTGCACTATTTAGTTCAAACTTTAGCATGGGGAAAAAAAAAAATCTGATTTTCTCTCTTTGGGTTCTGTTTTCTTGTTCATTCACTGCTGTCTTTTTTGGTTTGTGGGTTTTGGCTTTTTGTGTGTTTGTTTGTTTGTTTGTTTGTTTGTTTTTTGAGGGGTTTGACCAACTTTTACTTTTTACTTACTGTGTTTCCTTAATGTCATATGTGAGAAATCTCAAAGTTATCAGCAGTTGAATTTGTTCCTGGAACCCCTGACTTGATGATTCTGTGTATAAGGGTTTTCCATTAAGTTTTCTACATGAAGTCATTGCTTTTCTAATTTTATTTTTTTCTGTGTCTTGTACATTTGCTATTAACTCAGTGCTGGTTTATTTTCTGTGTCACTTGCATGCCCCTTTCTTCCCAGAGTCTTGCCTCTGCCACTGTTTGACTTGTGACTTGTGTTTGTGTACAAACTTGTTTCTCAGGTCTGTGCAAGTCTCTCCTGTTTGCTAGAGTTTGCATCTTTCAGTGCTTTCATTTCAGCTATTGCCTTTTCCTTTTCTGTTACTAATGCCATCTGTTCATCTCTGGAAACTGGGTAGTTGCACAAGCCTGTCTTTTCTTTGTAGCTTGATGAAATATTATTGTGGGGTTCCTTCAACTCCTTGATAACACTGTTCAAAATGTCTTTCACACATGCCATTTTTGTATGGCTTTAAATGGCTTTTGGAAAATTCCCAGGATTCCTCTCCCTTGCCCCCCACAATACTCTGTTTCATTTAAATGCCCTGGCATTGTGTTGCTCCAGTTTTTAATTGCTGCTCCTTGCTCCTCTGCACTTAGCTTCCCTCTCCCAATCTTTTTCTCTTTTCTTACTGCAATTGCGTAGTACCCCTCATTATCTAGGGAAACACTACTTAGTATACATCTTCCCTTTAAAGTTCATCTGCTTGCAAACAATAACCTGATCTACTAACGGACTCTCATTGGTTATATTTTATTTATATATTTCTTTGCAATATTCATAATATCTGATTTCATGCCTGTTTCTGTGATCTAGATCTATTCCCAGCTTTGCTTCACCAGGGAGCCACAATCACACTCCATTTTTTTCTTGCCTTCTTATTAGTTCCAGATGCAAACAGTTGTAGTTTTTAGCCCACATTAAGGGTTTTTTTAAATACTATTTAGAAACAGGATTGAAGTTTACAATCTTTTTAGTGCTTCTGCAGGGGCCTGTAAAACTGTGGTCAGACACATCTCTGGTAACAGTTTTCTGTTCCCACAGTGTTTTGCTAATTGTTAGCCAGCACGTTTGGACAGGAAAAGGCATTTCATAGCCACCTGGGATTCCCCCTTATCTGATACCCTTTAACATACTGTCTCCTATGTAAGTTTTCAACAGTTAGTGCTAGTGTTTTAAGTAGCTTAATTTCATATCTGTGAAATCAGATTCAGAAAAGTGAATGAGAATTGAGTAAGATAAGGTAAATCAATAGAGGGACTCTGCCAGCCCAGGAAAAGAAGTCTTTCAGTTACTTCCAGCAGAAAATCTCTGGCACCAAGCATGTCTCTATCCTGGCTTGTGTAAACAGACATAATTTTGGAGAAAGGGGATGGAGATTCTTGTGAGAAGCATGTGCACAGCTTGCTGTGAGGAGCTTAGTAGTACATTTCTGTCTCAGGACCATATCACTCTGGCCATGCCATGTGCAGAGATGGGCAGTGCAGGGGAAATCCTCTGCTGAGGTGTCTCTTCTTGTGGGCTTTACTACAAGACCAGTGGCTCTTCCAATATATAACTTCATATTCTTACATTCCTTTTCTGTTTTGAACAAAGAAAACTGCTTTATATTTAAATTAAAGACTGACAATAACCCTGTGAGTTAAGAATTTTGAATCTCAGTAAGTTTTGAGATTGCAACATTAACCTAATGAAATCCTGATATAAGTGCGACTCCTTGATATTTAATGCACACAGTCTACTATTCAAAAGGCGACTGACAGATCCATAGGTCCAGTAAAATACTCTGAATAGTTTTGTCTCCTGCACTAGTGGTTTGATTTTGAATCTTGGTTATCTTTGAATCTTAGCTTCAGCTTCCAACCATTTGCTTCGTGTGCGGGGCCTCAACATATTTATAATCCCAAAGGATGCAACTAAGTAACTTTGCTAACTAAATGGGCTGGATTCCTGTGATGATTCTCCTCTTTTAGTTATTTAACAGCTCTTGCTTGAACATTTCTGGATTTTTTATTCCTTTCTTCTTGAAGTCTTCTCTGAAATGTGACTGTTTGGGTGCTGTGATCTGCTGCAACACACCACTGAAGTCACTATAACCAAATACTGAGATATATAATTTCCCTGCTTTTCTCATCTGACTTGTTGACATGTACAAAAATCCCAGTAACCCCTCAGTGTTCATGTTCGTGTCATCATCCCAACTTTCTCATCATCACTGTTTCCTTGGGTAATCTCTCATGCTCACATGTGGCCTTCTTTTTTGACTCTATATGTATAATTTTACATCAATGTGCAGAGTTATGCATTCACTGCCCACACAGAAGCTGCATGTTGCAGTCAGAGGTCACAATAAGCATTTGAAGCACCTCCTGCTCTGTCTCTGCAGTAAAGTGATACCTGTAAAAGTGGGCTGAACTTGCTTTCCTGTGCAGGTTTCTGGCTGAGGTGGACACATTTCCTCCCAATACACATTTCATGTGTAGAAAATATCACCGCTGAAGAAGGTCTGGAAAAAGTAAAGTTGTTTAGCCTCAAGAAAAGAACAGTAATGGATCTTGCAAAGAAATAGGAATACACTACACAATTGGACCATTGAGGACTCAGCTTAAACACTTGAAAAATCCTTGTGATAACAAGTATGATGAAGCCTTGCCATGACTTTCCTAGGCAGTCTTAATCACTGAAGTCTTTAAGAACAGGCTGTATGAAGGCAGGTGAAACCACTCCCAACTCAGGATAAGGTGAACTGGGTCCCCATCCAAGCCATTTCTTCCATTTTTCATGCAAATGGCCTCCTGCATAATAGTTCATCTGAAATCATGATCAGTACCCTTCTAAAAAGGGAGTACTTTCTGCCACTGCTGACATCTGTATGAAACTGAGACTTTTATGTAAAGACAGCTGTATGAAAGGTTCTGCATTAAAGGCTGTAATTACAGCAATGAACTTTTAGTATTTTTAGTGAGGAGCTGCTATTAACAGTTGATATTCATGAATCATGCAGGTAAGCATTCAGACTTGCCACTTATTAAGAGCACTAGCAATTTTTTCAGGACAAATTATTTTAGAGTAATTAATAACAACCCCAGAGAGCTACCAAATCTCTGCAAATGAATGCTTGGAGGGAAAACAATTACAGAACTAATAGACATCAAAACAGAAATCTCACGTGCCATAGCTGAATAACAAGATTTGACTGACTATCAATTTTTACTGCTTGGAAATGACTTTTATATAAGAATAATGAGAAATTATTTTAATTACTTCAGTTTATTTCTGGAAGAGGCTTTTAATATGCATCTGTGTACTTAAAGTGCCATTCAAAGTAGTTAGAGCTTGGCATCGTCTCAATGAAAATAATGTACTAACTCTACTATGCCTGTGTGATTTTGTGTGAAACATCCATTTTTAAAACCCCTTTATATTCTTAAAAAAAAGATGACTGTGATTTGGAAACTCCAGTAACTGAAGCAAGAGCCAGGTGCTTTTGTCTTGGCAATCAGAAGAAGTATACCACAAAAGTGCCTGTTTTTTAGTGAAGTACAATAGCAGTATGAATGTGAAAGTGTGAATGAAAAAGTAATTTAGGTTGACACAAGTACCTGATTTTATCTGCTCCATTTTACGTAGTTTGTAGTAACTGCATAGTCTCTTTATCCCTGATTGTCATATGGTGTCCCCAACCCCCTCAGTGGCTCAACATTAATTTTTGGACACCCTCTTAGCACCTTCTTTTTTGTCAAGTCATTTACAGAAGCAGAAATTAAGCCATTCTATGAAAAGTGTTCTGCAGTGTTGAACCTCATAATTAGGTGTAATAACTGTGGGTTTTAGTTTCAATTCATCTCCCCTGAGTAAAACAGAGGGCATGAGACTGTTTTGGAAAGAAATCACAAGATCACTTAGAGTTTATACATAATAGTTGACTTTCTAGTGACCTTTGCTTGAAAACAAACAGTAAAAGATAATTTTTTGTTTAAAACATAGTGATCAAGACCTAATCAAACTGTACTACAATATTTTTAGTTTAAGTGCCTTTCTTGTGGTGATGGTTTCCCAAAATCTTTTGTACTTGTTAGTAGTTATAGTTAGCTCAGTCAAAGTAACTGTGGCCTGGCTGATTTGATTTTATTTCCACCCCCACTGCTGCCTCTTTTGGATATCACTAAGGAGGTTCAAAAATGAAGTCTAAGTGAAGGAAATAAATTTACATTTCTTGAGAAAAGCAAGAGCAAGCCTGAGTAGGGCACTGGAGAAATGCAATGTTTCAATTTAACATTGCTTGGGCTAGACTCCATTGTGAGACAGAGAGACAGTATGTAGTGCATGAATTTAGGGCATAGGCTCAGATTTTACAATATATACCATTCGTATCAGCCCAGAATGATGAAATCCATTTGTGCTTGATGTCAAGGTGGATGAGAGGATACTGCAGTGAAAGAGGATGTCTAGAAGTCTGACAGGGTAGTGGAATGTTGGGTTGGTCTATGGTTAAGGCATGCACAAAATAAATCAGTTTTGAATAAAAAGTAAAATCTACTCTAAAAATACTCTCTTTACCTTGAGGGAAAATTCCTTTTTGCCTTCAAACATCTTGTCTTATCACACTATTTACCTTCAGTACATCTGAACTTGCAATTTCCCACTAAGAGCATCTCCCGTGTCTGCACTTTGTAGACCTGTTCTTTCCCCCTTATTGTGAGAGTTATATCCATTGTCAACTCTAGAAAGATTTATTTATTTTCTGGTTTAGACGATGAAGATATTTGTGATGAGCGGTTGCAAGATGTGGTTCCCCCTGGTGTCCAATCATAAATTTTGTGCCTCCTGTTCTTGTGAGGAGATTTAGTGGACCTCTGAATGAGGAGTCTCTAGCAGTGAGGCTTAGTGGTGAATTTGGAGGTAAAGAAGATTCTGGGGCTGGGGCCAGAGCAGGAGTCTATGAAGGGTCTGAATTTCTCTGTGCCAGCACTCCTGACACACACCAGTAGGGCTAAGAAATCAGGATTTTAAGTCCCCTTTCTCTTGGACTTTTTCAAACCAACAAACGGATCACGCTTGCTTCTTGGCCTCCCAGTTCACAGCTCCATAGGACTTTGTCTCTGCTAATCATGACTGCACAGATTGTTTCCTGAAGCCACACCACTTGCTGACACCAGGCAGGAATGTGAAAAACAAGAAGGCTAGACATCTCAGAAATGCCAAAGGTGAAAATCCCTGCATAACATGACTGCTTTTTATGGCAATTTAGCAAGTGGAAATGAGGAGGAGAGCCAAAAAGCCTTTCACAAGTTAGGTTTCTGCAGACCACGAACAAACAGTGTGTTCTTGGTCTGGAAACTGTAATAGAAACTGGCCCAGACAAGGCAGCCCAGAGCAAGATCTTGTGCCTGTACTCTCCCTCATTATTCCTCCCCACCTCTCTCTCTCAACACACACACACACAAGCACCTCCAAACTCACCACCTCAGTTAACACCTGACCACTGGTAAAAAGTGCAGCCTTAATTCATGGCCATATCCTCTAAATCATCAAAGGAAAGGTGTCAGACAGTCTAGTGGTTAAGATATAGGAAGATGTAGAAGCCTGGTACAGAGGTAAGGCCATGTGTGCTGACATTGGAAACTGTTGGAAAGAAAGCTAGCATGGTTTTGACCACTGTGGGTGAACATATCCTGAACACATCTTGAACCTATTTCAGCTCTATCCTGACCATGAACATTTCCTCTGGAATCAAAACTTCTGACAGTTGCCTCCAGTCTGAGTTCTTGCTGTATTTCCTCTTTTTTTTCCTGCTGCCTTCCTATGTCATGCCCTTTCTCTTATAATGTCTTGTCATCTCATCATTACATGAAATATTTCTTCCTTGTTTTTTTTTCAGAAATGTGTTTTAGAGACAGAATATAATGTAATTTTCAAAGGTCCCTCCTTTCTCCTCTCCTGCTTCTGTATCTCTCACATCTCCAGTCTCCTAACAGGTTTAAGTTTAAGATCTTCATGTTTAATATAACCGAAGTGTTTTTCCTAAGTCTGAGGTAGTAATTTAAAACACTAAGAATTGCAGCAATTTTGTGGTGTGTACAGGGACTGATGGTGGTTTCTCTGGAAAACAACCTCCCTCTCTGGCGAATGCCCGAGGGTATTATTTCACAAAATGTACACCTACTCCAAAAATGTCAGTCTATAGGGGAGCAGCTGGAAGACAAAGCATGACTCTTTCTCTGCTCAGCTACTTTCTGGCTGTTTTAGAGCTGGGTGTTTGCAGCCACTCAGCTTGCCACAAAGAGTGTATGGAGCAGTTTGAATGTCTGGGGGTGGGGAATGCTCTTTCTTAGCTTTTACTGCCAAATGGAGTGACAGTATCTTCTGATGATGTTTATGCCAGTTATTCCATGGCTGTGAACTCAAGGTGGGCAGCTGTCCCTCTCTGCACCTGCTGATGCCTGTGTTTCTCAGAAGTGGGGAGTGGGCGGGGAAGTTTCCAGGAAAGAATGGATTTGTCTTTGGTACATCTCAGGTATGATGTAACTAGTGCCCTCTTCTCTAGCTGTAAGCAGGAGTGACCAAGTTTGGGTCTGAAGATACAGGCAAATTTCTGGAATGTTTCATGTCATATTGACTTAAACAAAACTGTGATTCTGAAAACTACAGAATAAGACGATATCCCACACATAAGGGGCAGGTCTGAAGGCATGGTTGGTTCCCTTGGGCTGCTGAGATGATGTGCAGTTTCCAGTCTAGCTATTCTACTTCCATCAACAAGGAAATGTCCTATCAGTCAACATTGTAGGTCCTTATTAAAATGTGCATTTGGGAAAAAAATACAAATACTGGGTCATGCCTACCTATGGTAGTTGTGTTCACAAACTTTTTTAAAAAAAAATTTCTTAACCTAAGTTTATTTTCAGTGTTTTGTCAAATGACTGATGGAAGACTAATGTTCAAGTAACTATGAAGCCTAACTTTATTTTCTCACTACAAAACTCGATGCAAATGAGCACTGAGAGAGCGTTGCCTGCTTTGGAGTCAGATTAATCTTGTTGAAGACCATGCAGCAGCAAACCATGAGGCAAAATCACTGTAGGAAATCTGCTGTTTAAAGAGTTAAGCCAGAAGAAGAAACTCTCATTGTATGGGGAAGACTGGGTTAATATGGTAAGCATGATTTGAGGACATTTCTTTTTTATAGATTAGCCTTACTTAAACATGAAAGGTAAGAACACTTCAGACCCTGTATTTGCAACCATTATCTCAATTAATTACCCATTCAAATTGAAGCATTTAAGGGTAATCTCCATTTTGCAATTAGAGTTATTAATCTGTTCTTCTGCTTTTCCTGCACAACACATGGCTGCTAGATTACTTTGAACTTCCTTCCTTAGACTCTGACAATTTATGAATCTCTTTTATTTCCATATCAGATTTGGTGATGTGTGGGGAAGTCTGTGTGTGCACAGAGTGGGTGGTTTGCAGTTGGGTGAATGCTTGCAATGACTACAGATCAACACCACTGTTAACAACACTAGTGGAAGGAGCACTGAAGGAAAAACAATATTTCCATATAAACAAAAACTAGTAGAGCCAGGGGATAGGTGTGCAACTGGCAGACTTATAGATAACATTTGCTAATCTCCTTTCCACATTTATTTTAGTGCTCAATATTTGTTAATGTCATGTGGAACTGGAAATATATCTACATTCTTCTTCCTCCATCAAAGGTATTTTTAAAATTTTGCTTCTTCCATCAAAGACATCTTAAACTTTGTTGTTTGTTTCCTTTTTCATATGTATAGACTCCTCTAATGTCTTATATTCAGTTGCTACCAAGACACATTTACTTTTATTGCATTTAAAATAACCATTCACTGTCAGTATTATTAAGTAAAACACACTATGAAATGAGTATCACTCAGTAATGACCTTACTGTTGTTCTGATGTTTTGCCATGATCTGCAGAAGTTCTCACTTTATCCTGCATTATTAACCAGCTCATATCAGCAGTGACTGATGCAACATGACAAGATGACAGTCAGTGCTTTGCTCCCTACCAGCCAGCTCCACCACTCATGAATGCTAATAACAGCACTGGGAAATAACTTGTGGAAGAAGGGCTTGTGTTCTGCCTGCATTGCTGCAGGCATCTCTGAAGTTACCGTTTTTATGAGATTGTTGAGGAAGTGATGAATTTCAGATGCAAAGGATATTTTACAGGGCATTGCTACTAAAGTGTGCTATGATATATTTGTGACTCTTGTGATTGCCTTAGGGCTATGTCTAATATCATGAGTCACTAATTCAAGAGCAGAATGTTCTGATGGCATATTAACATTAATGAGAAAATACTAGGAAATCTGAAGACAGCCTGAGCACACCAATAATTCTCCTACTTGCAATTTTGATGAAGTGATGGCTAACAGGACATTGAAAGGTTAGCACCAATGAGACAATAAAATTCTCTTTCAAGGAGTAAATGGCTTGATTCATTGGACTCTTTCCATAATTTGGATTTTTTTTTTTAGTAAGTAGATCCTATTTATTCACTCTTATTGTTTTAAATTTGTCCTCATTTTTATCTGACTACCTCTGTATTCTTATAACATGTTTAGTAAGCCTTTGCAGTAAAATAGAGAACATTTAAAACCCCCAAGCTCATTGTTAGAAAATTATTTAAACACAATTATTGGAGTTGTTACAAGCTATTTGTCATAGAAGATATTCAAACTCTCACCTGGGACCTCAAACCTGGAAGACATATGCTGGTTTTGGTCTTAAATTAGAATCATGTTGCCATTCAATGCAAGTGTGGTATGCAGCATTTCATAGTGTTTACAGCTCAGTTGTATTCACTAATTAATACATTTCTTCTGATTTATGTAAACTTTCTTCTGATCATGATCTTGTCAAGATTATTCCAATATTCTACATGTCATATCTTTTAATTTTTTACCTAGGTCTATATTTTAAATAATCTCTTTAATAAAAGGGAAGTTGTTTAAAATGTTTTTCAAATAAGGGGATAGGCTTTTTTCAACCACCTAGGCTTCCTGTCAGCACGCAAGACCTAAAACCTGTCCATCTGAAGATATACCAGCAGTAACAGGCCGTGGCAGAGGAAGACATCAAATTAAAGATGAGGAGAAGCTCTATTTTGGAGGTTGGATGGCTCTGAAAGTGGTGTTTTCTAGATTTTCAGAACAGCATGGCATATTGAACTCATCAGGCACAACAAACTTTAAAAATGTTGCATCCTTTGTAGAGCATCAGTTGATTGGTTTGAAAAACAGCTGAATGTCTGAAACTTCTGAAGCACCTGTGTGGGTCTTGGTCCATATTTTGAATGCTTCACATGTGGCCTGTTCTTCTGGATTGGGGGCCCTTTTCAGCAGACTGTGTTTAAGGAATCCCACAAATGCTTTGAATTAGGTGTTACAATAACTGGTAGGTGGGATCCATGTGGATAACTGCTGAAGGAATACAGAAGGGCTACTCAACCTACAGCCAGCAGGTTTTTTCAGCAGTTTTGTTTGTGTGGATTAGAAACTCTTTTTCCTGGTGTTAAGTCCTTGTGCTTCTGGGATTCTTGACTCTGGAAGGAATAGGAGTAGGTAAGGTATTCTTATAGGGCAGGACACCCCTTCGGGCAGTGCAAAAGCAGCCCAGTCTTTCTTATCTGAACTGAATAAACCCTCAAAGGCAGAGTATAAGTTAACAGCTCATCTTAGAGCTACAGAATTACTCTAAGGTAAGCGATTTTTTTTCTTTTTATTGATTACTTTGTTTTAATTTCTAAACTGCAAAAGGTTCCACGGCAAAGGAAGAGCAGCTGAGCTGCTTATGCAGGCAGTCAGGGCAGACTGTGAGCCTGCCAAGTGTAGTCTGGGCCAGGGTGCTGCTATGCAGTACCTGTGCGTGGCCAGAGGACTCTGCATCACCATTTCAGCCACATTCAGCACAAAACCCTCTGAAGACTTGCACACACAGCACTTCCCCTTGTTGATGCTTGAAGAACTTTACCCATTGTGTCAAAAACGCTTTGTGATAACAAAAAACCCCATCAGGAGTCACTGCAAGTTGCCTGCAGAGAGTGAGACTTTGCCACCACGGCTGCTGGCTGAACAGACTTACTGAAACTGTGAGTCTAGTAGAGACCATAACTTTTGGAGAATTAGATTTTCTCCGGGATTTTCAAAAGTTTACAATTTCAGATATGCTTGTAGGTATGTATTTATTTAAGTAGAATCACCTGTTCCTGCTGTTGCATCCGTCTGCATCTAGGTGCATATTTTTAATACACAAGTCCAACAATTTAGAGAGTAGAAATCCATGCAAGAGTTGACATATACGTAAAAGACTTCTTTGGCCTGTGAAAAATCACACCCCATTTTTGTTTAATCATCATCTTTTATTGTGGTGTAAAAGCTCTGTTTGCTCTGCCTCCCTGGGTCTGCTGGTGGCAGTAGGCTTTGGGGCCTGTGAGTCTGGGACATCAGGCAACGACCTTGGTGTGAAACACTTCTTATTGAGACGTGCTTGTTTATTAGGTTATTGGGGTTCTTTTCTGAAGAAGAGTAATAACTGCCTATTAAATAGCCAACAACCATATCTGGCTATTGATTTTTGACTTTTAAACAAGAAAAGTAGCATTTTGCGTTTTCCCCATTTGTGCGGGGGAAAGGAACAGTAATCCCTGGTCCTCCATGTTGGTCCTCATTACTGCCAGGGACTGCATATAATTTTGGTTGTTTCTTAAGATTTTAAACTTCAAAAAATGAATAACATAAAACTTTTTCTTGTTTTGAAGATACATGAAAAGAACTAAACATACTTAGTTTTTTATTGCTTGCTGGGATCAAATATCTACAATCGTAATATGGGAAAATGCTCTATGAAGAGAACATTTGAACAGAAATAAAATTCTGTTTAAAAACAGGGCAGCCATTCATTCATAAGAAAAGTTTTAATGGCCTTATATTCTCATTAGAAAAATTTTGTCTCTAACTAGACTGTTGATTTCATCTAATGTAAACATAGTTTATGATAACAAAAGAACAATCTTGCTGGCAGAAATTCATGGCATTGCAAGTGTTCACTAAGGAATACATTACTGAAGTACTTTCCTTCTCATGGAGGAACTGAAAAGCCATTATAATTGTGTCACTTAAGAAAGAAATAGATCAACCCACTCAGACCCCGTGGTATAAAAACTGCTAAAAATTTCTAGTGCAGTCCTGGAATGATACAGTTAAAAGAAAACATCCCCATAGTATTGAGGCAGAGAGATTAGAAATAAAAATACTCTTTTGCTTGTATGAACCACAAAAACCCCTCTTTGTAGAGTTTTAAAAATATTCAGGGAAGAAAAATGTCTTCTTAATTTTATTTTTTTAAGGTATATCTACACGAGTTCGATCTATAGCTGATTCTTTGAAAACACTGACAAAGACATGGGTATTTTTGTTGACAGATATTTGTAATACTACTATTTGATTTGGATTAGTGAACCAGAGAAAGCTTTTCAGCATGGTCTGTTCAGCATCAGCCTGAGATCATTAAGGAATCTTCCTGTGCATGCACCACCCCAGTTCCCCATAAACCAAAGCATAATGAGGTGAAATGTTTGTCTCTATATATTTATTTACTGCTCTTGGATGGTTCAGAAAAAGGCCCAAATAATGTTTTTCCTGGTCTGAGAGGTAGCTTTATTGTCCTCTATTGGAAAGTTCATGTTGGTCCAGGAAGTAGGATTTGGACTTCATTTTGTTAGAAAAACATGTTTTACTGCATTCTGAGTAATTTCCGTTGGCGACAATTATGCTTTTGAAAGAAAAATAAATAATGCTGTGTGGAGCTTCAGCACCTCTCACGGGAAACTTATCTCTTTTCATTAACTTGTGAAAACATAAAACTAGGAAACATGACTTTTGTTTGTGTGTGAATTGTTGAATTATTAAGAGTACAGATGTCAGCTGTAGCTCTTAACAACTCTCAGTTTATCTCCATTGATTTATGTTGATATGCCACCATGCTTTGTTGACTGAAGCACTGAGAAGGAGTTTGAAGTGAAATACTGCTTGTGTCAAAGCAGGTATCAGCAGATTAAAGAGGGAGTAAATCCAGAGAGGAGAAATGGCTTGAGCAATACAGACTGGGAGAGGCTCTGTTGTGTTCTCCCTGACATCCCTGGCTCCCACAGAAAAGAAGTGGGAACAGGGAGGACAACTCACGCTGTGCTGGGATGGTCCTTCCACATGAGTTACAGATGCATTGCTTTAACAGGTTTAGCACAGTTATCACTGTACTGCTCACCTTGTGCTTACTCTTGCACACATTCGTTGTTTGTGCTTCTCTGAGGATTCTTATTCCTCTATGGAAGGAAACAAATTAGAGATTAAATGATTGTTGAAATGTTTAACAAAGCCGTGTGGCAGGAATGAGTGTGACATGTCCCATCCCTGGAAGTGTTCAGGGCCAGGTTGGATGTGGCTTTGAGCAATCTGGTCTAGCAGAAGGTGCCCCTGCCCACAGCAGAGGGTTTGGAAGTAGATGATATTTAAGGTCCCTTCCAACCCAATGTGTTCTATGATTCTATGCTTGTATCTGGGCCTTGACACTGTCCATACCCTGCAAACCATGGAAAATATTTTTTTACTCAAAAGTGGGAATTGGCAGAAAATTACAAGAACCCAAAACCAGGGCTTTATGTTTTAGACAGGTTAGCTGCTGTGAATCATTAGTAGATGCTGCTGATTCTTCATTCTTGGAGTATTACATTCTTTTGAAGTCAATGATTGAGACTGACAATAGACTAATTTTTTCTTCCTTATTAAAAAATGTTTAAGTTTAGAAGATTATGTGGTGTTTGGCTACTTGGAAAGTTGCATCTGTATGATGCTTTTGGCATCATCACTTTGAGTGGATTTTTTGCTTGTGGTGGATGATGACAGTTGTTCCAGTGGAAAAATGTCATGTGATACTTCTCTATGCCTTCTGCACAGTAGGGATCTTGTCTTTTTTTTCTTGACCACAGATGAACAGATATATGGTTGGAAATATCTGCTGAGTTTTGTATGCATGTATGCATGCTTTGAAATAAATCAAGTGAACAGGGAACAATAGCTCTCTGAAGCTGTGTTTTCCTTGGCTACTTAGTCAGTGCATGGAATTGGCAGTTTAAGCCAAATATCTGTAGGGATGTCACTGAATGCAAAATATGGCCTACCCAGACACAAACCTTTGTTGCTGTGTTTGTTCACAAGGCTGTGGACAAGCCATCTGAATGCTTTTGGTACACTGATGTCTAATTTGCTTGCAGAATTAAGTTTAATTAACAAGTGAACCATTACATGATTTTTGAGACTGTTGAGTGTTAAGAGCAAGAGTGCCTTGCCCAGCAGATGTTGGAGCCTCACTAGATTCTGAAACTGGATCTGTGACAACCAAAAAATTGTTATGCAGGGAACAGATAAGAAAAGAACCCTGCTGAAGGGTCTCTCTTGGACCTGATGGACCTGGTGTACTCCCTAACAGTTACTGCCATGCAAGGTGAGACTTTTTAGAAAAGCCCTTCTCTCCCTTGTCTGTTAAAGAGGACGTAGCACTTGAGGGGTTTGTCAGCGACAGAGGGCAGGGAGACAGATGGCATCACTGCACACATTCTGGGACATCTCCCTTCTTCCAGGACCCTGGCATAGCAAGGTAAGAGTGAGCATCCGAGTCACTGTAACTATTCACATGTGTTCTAGAATCTCGTGGCAAACATAAGGCCACGTGTACCTAATGAAAGAGTTTTTTAATATAACTTGCATGACGTTCTTCAGAATGCCAGAAAATCCCTGGGTGTGCAATAATGCAAATTATGTGTCTCAGATGTGTTCATTTATTGGGGGGAAGAAATAGAAAGAGAGCATAAGTAATGAAATAAAAGCTTGTGCTCATGCTCAGTACTACCAGCACAGACCAGAACAGGAGCACTAAGGAGAGCATCCCAAGCCTGCAGGAACTGCCAGGTATAATTGCTGGCACAGATAGCATCTTTACAGCACTGACCTCAGTGGGACCTTTGGGGATTGCAACACATCAAGATTTCACAGTTTGTTCTTGCTCTGCGCCGTACCCACTTGAAAGTTAAATATGTAAACAATCAAATAAATACACTAAATTTAACAGTTCTCTCCATGTGTGTAACCTTAGCTGTGTGCTGAGCTGGGATTGCCTCTCCCATGGCACCCACTGTGCCGCACCTTTTGCTACTGAACTGCATAAAAAAATCTTGTTCACAGGATTTTGGAATGTCAGTACAGTTGTTCAGATGAGATAATTTCATCTCCAAAAATACATATTATTGACAATAATATGAATGATCCCAGAATCCACTCCTTGGGACTGAATTTTATTGGGATGGACTCTGAAGACTGGTTTATCTTCATGAGAGAGTTGTTCAATTTAAATTGATTGAGAAAGTTTATTTAGTGAAATGTATCCCATCCACTGTGTGGATACTGCAAATAGAAAGAAGGGCTTCCCTGGCAGATTTTGCAGTATAATCAAACCAGTTTTTGAACTCAAGGAAACAAGACAGGCTGGCCAGATTGAGCTACCCTGAGACCTGAATTGAATTTATTCAATTGATACTGAATTTAATTCCTTCCTCTACTCTCTGGCTTCCAATGGGAATTTGAGGTATACTTTAAACCTGACTATTTAACTTTTACCCAAGCTGGTTACTGCAGTGCTGTGGCTCCTCTGGACTTAGAAACAAACTCCATTTACCCTCAGCATTGTTGGTACTTATGCCTGTTTTTTCAGAATGGGAATAACAACACTTTCTGTTCTCAGGGATCTTGTAAGGGAACATAGATTACCAGTAGCAGGTAGCCCAGAAATGACAAAACCAATGGCCATACCAGTTTTGAAGACAGTTAAAGCTGTGCAGTTATCTCAGATAGGTGAAACCACTGTGTGACAAGAGCACTGAGTTAATGAGAAGGCCTGATGAATAGTGTTTACCTTTGTCTTTTCTTTGCAACTAACTCTTTCAGGGGAAAAACTGCCCAGTGTTTGCCTGTCAGCAGTTTTGCTTTTTGCCTCTTACCCTCGTGGACTCTTGCAATCCCACTTGTCTGTCCGTGCACAAGTCAGACCATGATGGATGAATTGTTTGGGCATGATGGTGGACTTGAGAAAAGTCAAGACTCAGACCAAAGTCCAGGGGAGTTTTTGTTTGCAAACCTTCTGGGCATATTTCTGTAAGAAAGAGCAGAATATCTACCAACTTGTTAATGGACTACATAAAATCTAAATTACACCACAAAATACAAAGAAGAGGAAGAAATAATGTGGGAAATGATTAAGTGTAGGCAGATTAAAGGAACCAGGACATTGTTCATCTTCATAGGAGGAAAGTTTCATTTTTTCTTGCTTGCTTTTGGGATTTTTTGTGATATTATTATCATGTGCATTCAATACTTCTGAAAAAAAAAAAAAAAAGGAGCTGGGGGTTCAACAGAACTTCCCCACGGTCATTGCCTCTAGATCTTATTTGTCTGGCTCCAGAAAAGGAGTCAAGCATTGTTTAATAAAGGGACAAAAATCCAAATTTATCTTTAATCCTTCGTATTGTTCATATTGTCTCACTCTGTGTATGCTGCCAATAGGAAGGGAGACTGTGTTAGCTGCAGAATAAGGAGATGTTGTATTTGTTGGCAAAGCAAATTCCTAATTATCTTCTTTCTTCTGCTTTGGGATTCTGTTTCTGAGGTGAGTTCCAGAGAGTTTTCTTGGAATTTTATGGACTCTTGGCTGAGAGTAAACTGATGTCTTGAGATTCCCAGCCCACCATTTGTATGAGAACATATAAGTCTGCACGTCAAAAGAGACCTGTCTCTTATCTGCTGTGCTGGAGAGGATTTATTGCCTTGGAAAAATGAGCTGCTTTCTATCCAGTTCTCTTGGAATAGTGGCATTCCTAAGATTTCTTTTTGGTAACAGCCAAGTGAATACCAGGAAACTCGTAGTATTCTTAGATGAACAAAGCTTTTGCTTTGAATTTCCTGTTGAAATTCTTTAAAAAAATCACCCTCTCTGTGATTTACTGCTCTGAAAATTTAACTTTGTGAAGCAGGCTGGATATCTTCAAATAAATGATTAAATAAAATATTCTTCTGTTTTGAAGGTGAAGTTTTTTTTGTTTTTTTTTTTTGTTTTTTTAAAGTAGTATTTCTATTAAACTAGGGCTACTCCATAACTACAAATGTTATAAAAAGTGAATAATTTCAAACCAGCATTTTTCAGCTCTTTTCTTTACTCTGAAATATGGCTCTCTTACATCTCCAAGACCTGTGTCCAGCTTGTGAAAATATATGAATTTTGATAAACCATATGTGTTGTTTTTCCATACACTGTACTTTAAAAAGCTTGGGATGGGATAAAGTCAAAGATGTGGTCCCAAGATATACAATAAGCTGCATTTTTTTGTATAACCATATAAATGCCTTTCTCTCTCAGTCTCACAGTCATGCGAACTTTTGATCTTTTCAGAACATTATATTTAAGGCAAATGATCAAGAAATGTGTATTGTGAAATGTTGGTGTGATGGGGGTGGTTTTTTTATGT
Source organism: Pardalotus punctatus (assembly GCA_013400915.1). NCBI lineage: Eukaryota > Metazoa > Chordata > Aves > Passeriformes > Pardalotidae > Pardalotus > Pardalotus punctatus. The sequence continues at coordinate 66,812 of VZTX01019799.1, read as the reverse complement.
ACATTTTTTTCTTTAAGTACTGAACATCCTCTCTGAAGAGGCTTTTAGCACATCGTCTTTCCCGCACTCATTCTTTGCATTTGCTCCTGGAATGCTGACAGAAAAAATCCCCTGAACTACAAAACACATTTTCAAGTCCTGAATTTCATTGTTAGGGGACTAATAGTGTTATGTGTTCTAGTTTTGGAAGGTTTTTATGCCTCCTTCTAATTCTAAACATATATGTGCCCTCATATTGCTGCATTGCAATGCTCTTAGCTATCTTGCTGAATTACAGACAGAAAGCTCAAAACCAAACCCTTGAATGTATGTAACCCACCCCTACACCTTCTTCCCTCCCAAAACTGGTCATCTTCTCTCACTGAATATTTTGAATAATCTTGAGCAAATTGCAAAAACTACATGAGAAAAGCAAAATGACAGTAAATTCAAATCTACAAGTCTTCAATGTTTTGATGTCACTAAGGAGGAACAAGTTCATTAGCTACCTAATATTTAAGGGAGTATGTCAACAGCAAGAAAAGAAAACTGATGATTGGATCAATAGCAGTTAAATATATTTACATTGCTGCCTGGATTCACTTGCTTCCCTGCAAACCAAAAAAACTTCTATAAAATTAAGTAATTTTTTTCTCCTAGCGTGGTATCTGACTGCACTTCGAAAAAAGGAGTCAAAAAAAGGTACAAAGTGTGATGCTTGCATTTGAGTTTTCTGCAGAAGCATATTGAGCACAAGTGTATGACAGCATCTGTCTCTTCAGCTATGAGTGTAAATGAAGGGGTGTATCACTAACATGAGTTCATAGTTCAGCATCCTCTATTTTTGCTGCTTGGTGAGCTGGGCTAGACAGTGTGTTAGCTTTTCAAAATATATGATTAATATCTAGCATGTTAAACAATGAAAAATGCAATCAGAATATTCATGATTCTTCCCCAAAAGCTGTGAAGCCTAGTGTGGCCATCGTTAAAGGGTTGGGGAGCGGTGAGAGATGCAGATGCATGAGCAGCTTCCCTCTCTTCTAGTGAAGCTGCCTTTCTGCTGGGACTATCAGCCTCATCCTCGCCTGAGCTGCCCCACAGGTATGTCCATGTCACCCACGTCCCCACCTGGATGTCCTGGATTTCCTGTGCTGAAGACTGGAAATCTGTAGCCTGCCTCATGGCTACAGATTGGCCTGTGACAGCAGTGTCTTGGCTGATCCCACTGCAACCCCATCCTGTCCCTGCAGGTTTGTGGTAGGTCTGCTCTTGGTGAGATGCTAATGGAGATGTGCCTGGGACCTACAGTTTCTTTCTTGAGCGATCTGTCTTGTGCCACCTGGATAAGGAGCTCTTCAACCCAACATGGGGTTAATTCTGCTGGGAGAGGTTGCAACTGCTCATAGCAATTTTTCCTTTTGGAATTGAGGGATTTTTTAATTTTTGACATTTGTTCACTGTTTAACTGAGATTTGGGTACAAAATGCAAGTGTGTGCATGCAAGTTTTCTCTGCTGCTCATGCCAACATCCTCAATGGTAAAGTGTGAGTGTTGAAGTAAGTTGCGGCTACATCACTGAGCCACCTTAGGAGCCCTCCAAAAAAAGAGACCCAGGAACTGACAGGTCTATACTGATTTGCTTTAGTTCCCCTACAGAGATCAAAATGGGAAATATTGTGGTACCTTCAGAAGACTGATTTGATTTTTGTTTTAGTTATTGATAAGGCTGGATTTACAGAATAGATTACTACTCCCTCTCCCCAAGAGAGGTATCATGACATATCCATTGGTTGTAATATGTGATTTAGGAGATTCCAGGCATAATTAAGACCAGAGATGATCGGAGTTTCAACAGTAAAGAACTCCTGATGCTTTTCTGAAGTCATCGGCTGTGAGCCTCCCTGCAGTCACCAGGGAGAGAAGAGCCTTCTTAGGATGCAGAAAGGGAGGAGTCAGCCAGCAAGAGGAGAAGGAAAAAAGAGAGACCTTCCGAGTAGTATTGAAGTCCAAATTTTATTCCCCTCCACCATAACAGGCTGTTCTTAATTAATTATCTGTTAGGAAATACCTCATTCCCATAGGCCCTGTGTCAGTGTCATCCCTGTCCCTTGTTTTCCAGTAGCTGCTCTCTAGGTTTCTCCAGACAGCTGTTGCTTGCCCCTGAATTTTATAGATGAGAGAGTGGCAGTCTGAAACAGTAGATATTTTCCTCTGCACCCCTGATGCTCTGTGGTATGGAGTTCTGTTCCTCCTAATGTACATCATACAGGGAAGGAGCCTCCTTGCAGGCATTTAAGGCCTTGCCAATGACATTTGTCATCCCCAAAGAAGTGCTGCCCAGCCCTGTGCATCCTGACAGATTTTAGGGAGAAAATACACTTCAAGCAAAAGGACTAGAAGGAGCAGCTGCAGCAGGCTGATAGCCAGCTGTGATAGGAGATCAAACATGGCTGAACAAATGCAAACATCCACTGTGGAAGCAGCAGTTCATGGTAAGTCATGTATAGTAGCAGGGAACTCCTGCCCTGAAAGTTCACTTGATCTTGACATTAGTCTTTAATTAATTTCCCAAAATTGTCAAGTTTCAGGTCTGTCATTTTCTATAACATATTCTCTTCAGAGCTGGTTCCAAGAAACAGAAAGGTAAAATTACTGTGTCAGAAGGGAACTCGAGGATCACATGAAAGAAAAATCAAACCAACAACCAAGGAATCTCCAAGCTGATCATTCCAGTGAAAAAGCTCTAAGTTGTGCCAACACTTAGTGTAGAGTTGTAAATTTCAAATATACCTTGACATCGCCTTGCTTCCTCTGCTTGGAATATGGCCACTACATTTGCTTTGAAAGCTTTCCTTTCCTTTAAAACTGTTTGCAGAAAGTCACCATATGGAATGACAGCTTTTATAAAGTGCTATGAAAATGGAAACCCCAATGCTGTTTTGTCTTCACAATGCTTTTCTTTCCTTTTTATTCCCACAGAAATACTCAAAGCTGAAAATTCAAAACAGACGTTATTGTTATAAGATAATGTATATAATTTCTAGCAGTCTACTATCTGTGTTTTTCCTCAAATATCTCAAACAGCTGGTTAAAGACTCTGGCTAGCAAGCTTAGAGTTGTGGATGTAACCACACTGTTCCTGGCTGCACAGTTTCTTAAAAGCAGGAGCCCAGCCTTAATCTATGTCCCCAAAGGGTGTTTTGGCAAAGTGCATGGTTTTGATGTGGTTTTTCTTTACTGGATATGTGATAATTGATTAGTATTTTATTTATTTAAATTTTAAAGGTCTGCACACACTGCTTGGTTTTAATAATCTCATTCCACATTGAAAGAGCTTCAGAATGAATAAACTGGTACCTCAAGACAAAGCTGAGGTGAAACTGGAAGCCTCCTGAAGAGCAGACAGCAGTATGGTTTAGCACCTAATGGTAGTAAGGAGTACTTGGTTTCACAAGGCTTTTTTCCCCATATTTTCCTACTTATCTCTATGTGAACAGGTGAGGGGAGGCCTGGGATACAGGTTAGGGCACTGTCCTTAGATAATTTTACTGCCAGCTTGCTCTCAGGCATGATTCTAGTCACTGGTAACCAACACATCTCTGTAGTGCTCTGACATGATTCAGGCACAGTATGGCCCAGGATTATTCCCAATAAACAATTTGGACAGGGGTACTCTTTTGTGGGAGAAAAGAGAGGCAGATAAGGTATGGGAGAGGGATGCAAAATGTGGTATCAAATCTGAGTCATAAAAAGCAACTTCATTGCAGTCTTTGATTACCAGGTTTGTGTAAAAACATCTTGCTGGCTTTAGTGAGGGACAGGTCTGACTCTCAGTTGCATCTTTGCTTAAAGCGATTTCATCAAGCAGCTCTCTGTAATTTGCAGCCATATCCCTTTACTTTATTTTTGTCTTTTTAGAGCTGTAGTTTCTTACTATGACCTCCTTTTCTTGAATTGCTGTGCAGTGCTTGCCTCCAGGTCCTTGACTGTAAACATCACTAAACAGCAATAAGCTGGTTTACAAAATTTGTAGGGACCTATAGTGAGAGCTGGTCCCCTTCTCACCAGCCTCAGCAAACTGTTAACTACAGCAACAGTTTATTAGTCAAGACTTACCAAAAAGGAAGCTGGACTGTTTCTTAAAACCAGTGTAGCCACAGAGTTGAAGAAGTTTCACCATCTCTCTCTCAGGATGTGATGGTCGACTTCTGTTGACATCAATTGAAAGATTCTTCGTTTTGAAAGAGCCACTGAATTGGACCATTACTCAGAAGGAAAAGTCACAGTAATTAGGTCACTCACGCCTTTTCTTATGTTTTTCTTGGAAATCTGAACTGTCAGACCTTCTGAGAGCAGATCATGTCTTAGGCTGATGGATGGACACAGTGTCTGGTTGTTTGGTACACCCCTGGTCTGCTGCTCTTGTTGCTTAATTCTAGACTGTGTTGATGCATTCATGAGAGACTGCTAGCAATGAAGTGGCACAGTTTTTATATGGCAGGTCCAGTATGCAGTGTTGTTTGAACTTGGGACAGATGCAGATGTAATTTAGAGATAGTTACAAAATTACTAATTCTTTTCCAAAGACGAAGTTTCTTCTGAGGTGGCAATTGTGATGTGCTACCCACCTACATCTCTAGCAAGTAGTTTTCAAGTGCTAATCTGTTTTGCTGGATGCCATCCAAGCATGACAGTTGTGGTGAGAACTGAGTCAGAGTCTCTGGTGGCTCTGAGTTGTCATCAGATGTGTCAGAGCTATACCACAATATCCCTCACTTCTCAGAATAAGATTCTGATGGTCTCTATCAGGGTCACATCCCTGTTTGAATCCCAATAGTCAAGCCTCCACTCCACATTTATGTAACTTTAGATCTCATGTTGGATTTCCATTATTTTCCCCACAAGTATAGCAGGAGGAAAGAATTAAAGACTAAGAACTATATTGTTGAAATGTTTTGTGCATTAGTTGTGTGAATTTCCATCAGCTTTACTGAGATGTAGCAGAGGTGATTGGTGAAAGCTGTTAAAATGCAAAGATAAGATGAGCTGTAACCCTCTGAGTCACTGAGCAGCAGGGTCAGCAGCAGGGCTCTGTTTTTCCAGCCAGTTTAATTAAAAAACATAAACTTTCTTGGCTCACTTACTTCACCCCAAAGCTTTTGCTATGAAATCAGACAGCCTAGGCTTCCCAGAAGCAGAATTTTCCTGTTTTACTAGCACTGTGTTGACTAAAAGACCATTACAGAACAGATTTTTACTGAAGGAAGAAAGAAGAAATGCTACAGTGCACTTTGAAAAGCCTGACTAACCTGTGCACTACCATTTTCTACTCAGAATATGCTGCCCTCCTCTAAGGGCTGTGGGGTCCTACTGGAGGAGTCAGTTGTTACTCTTCATGCCCAAATGAGCCCCACTTGGAGTCTGTGGGCTCCAGAGGATTTTGGCATGTAAGAAGGGATGAGAATTTCTGGAGCCTCTACAGCTCTCTTGGGACAAGAATTATTGTGCACCACTGGGGGAAAAAGGACCTTCTAAGTTATTGCTGAACTGCAGTTGCATAGGAAGAGATTTGCTTGCACAGCTCTTCTCACTGGGCTGTGCTGGCCCTCAGCTTGTGGCATATTTAGTGGGTTTCAGCTCCTTGGATGAAGTGGAATAACAAAAGGGATTCGCAATCTGTCACGGAAAGGATGCTTCCTAAACAGCGTTTTTTTTCCCTTAGAAAAAAAAAAAGAAAAAAAGTTTATTTTTCACATCTTCCATTGAGTTGGAACCTACCCTTGAGCCATTCAGTGTATTTGGGTTTCCAGTGGTTGCCTTTGTACTTTTATCAATTTCACAGTTTCCCCCTTTCCTTTAAGCTTTAAGCAACTAGGCTCTCCTCCTAAGGCAGTGACTGCAGGGGGTTTTGAACTTTAAAAGGAGAAGATCTATGATGAATCATGACAGTGTTTAGAAAATGAGACACCAGTGGGAGCTTTTGATTTTGGCAAGTTTTTAAAATTAGGCAATTTTTTCATCAGTAACCCAGCTGCTACCCTTAATCTAACTTCTCTGGGTTGTTCTGTGTACCAGTCCCTGCCATCTGAGAACCGGGATTGAGGAATTTTTATAGCAAAGTCTCTCCCAAGGGCCTATGTCATGGGACAATTTTGCAGTTGCAATTGAATTTACTCTAATAGCAGAATTTCTACAGAGCACAGTTTTACATTGGGTTGAGGGTATTGTCACTGTATTGCCTTGGTTCAGTTTCCCAGTGACAATCAAAGTCAGGCATGCCTTTTTATTTTAAAATATGTATCTGAATTTTTCAGGAGTGTTATCTACTTTGATAGTACCTTCACCAGCTTTTAAAACCAGGTAAGTGTTTCTGTGCAATGACAAAATATGGCAGTGCAATAATAATTTAAGGACCTACAAGGTGGTGAAAAGTCCTAGGAGGTTGCTACCGGCATGTATTTGTAATGCGATGGAATCTATTTTATTGCCAGACTTGTGTTTAGCAGTAACAGGTAAAATCAAAAGAATGCAGATGTGGCTGTTGAAGATATCCCAGTACAAGATGAGTGGTTGGATGGGGGCTCGATGCAATGGACATGGGAAAATACACAGCAACTAATTTGACCGAGACCTGAGAAGCCTTTTCCCCCACATCATGGCAAGACTGATGGCAACATCAATAAGTCAAAGAGTTCCTTGCTCTTTTTTTTATTAAGGATAGCAGTAAAAAGAAACAATTACATGCACGACACATGTGAACTAGAGAATGTGTGCGTGTACACAAACACTTAAACACAAGTTAAGGTGGAACATTAGTTAGCAACTCTATGGCAAATGTAGGTCAGTGTTCAGAAGCCTTGGTCTGTGAGTCCTCCTGAGAGAATATTCTGTTCTGGATCACCAGCCAGGCCTTTTGCTTTAGCAGGGTTTGTCAGCTCTCTCAGCTGGTGCTCCATGTCAGGTCTTGATCATCTGTTTGCGATAACAGGGGCAGAAATGCCAGAAGGCACAGATGAACTCCTCAGAAGCAAGCATTCTATTTCTGTATAAATATCCCTTGCAATAAAGGGAAAGCAAGAGAAAATACAGCAAATCTGGTACACAGTATCAGCAAAACTGTTGCTAAATAGAAAGTTTTTATGAGCAGTCGGCAGATGCTGAGGCTCAGATATTAGCTTAGTGACTGTGTAACAAATTACAGGTATAAGACTCATTTCACTTTCACCATCTTGTGCTTGTTTTAGTGGCAGATGAAGATCTAGTTTTCTGGGGGGGGGTGTTTTAGGGTTTTTTGTTTGTTTTGAGGTAGGTTTTTTTCAGTGGAAATTCGTATTCCCTTCTGGCATTCAGCAGACTGCAAATTAAGTCAACAACAGAGAACTTTGCAAAGACCTGATTTATTGGTGTGACTTTGCCTTCTCTCTGTACAGACAAGTTCCCTAAATCTCTTTGCAGGCTTTTGTTTTAGACTCTTCCAAGGGCAACAACTCAGTAAATGCAAGATGTAGCTAGTCTAAATTTTACAATAAATACCTTTTTAGGATTATTTTCTTATTACTCAATGTAGTTTTGGGGCTGTGTGGATGTGTGTAATAGTCTTAACTAATCAATTCAAAAAGTGATGGTTGTGCCTGAGGTCAAATGAATTCCTGTTGTCCAATACATGTCAAACGAATTTAGTAGAAAAAAACCCTCCATTGGGCCCAGCAGAATTAGATCAGGCCCTACACCTTTGACCAAAGTCTCCGGGCTTGTAGAGCGGAGAACAAAGTTATAATTTGCATTTTCTTTCAAAGATGGGAGAGGAAAGGATACTCTCTGCAGCTGCTAAAGGGAGCTCAAGCCTGAATGGTTTCTGGTTTGAGCAGTCAAGGGAGAACACAGCCCTGGTTACACATGGATCTAGTCATTGTCTGCAGTAATCAAGACAGAAAAGATTTTACGCTTTCAAACTTCAGATTTTACTCTTTCAGACAATTACACTTCTCTCCAGACATTTAAAAGAGATAAAATAAGATCAGGAAGAGAGACATTTTTCATTATTATCCCACAACATTTTATCCTTAGTTGCTCTAATTTTAGGGCAGTATCTCTTTCTGATGAAGAGTCTATGTGCCGCCACTATCAGCTGAGAGGTGCTCGTATTGAGGAGAGCTTTTACTGTGCTCTGGCTTACCTCCTATTTTAAAATGCTCTGGACTAAAGGCATTTGTGGCAAAACAAAGCAACGTGCAGAATCCAGCCTACAAAGAGTAAGTAGAGAGTGTCTCAGACCACAGGAGTCTGAAGTGTATCATATTTATATACATTGCATGCCCTGCCCATGTATATGATTTAATGTTAATAGAATTATTTATTAACATGGTAAAATGAGTTGAATTGAATAAGTTTGGAGGTTAACTTGCTGTTTTCACTTACAAGACACAATCAAATGTGAAACATTCAACTGATTTTGTGTCTGACTGGTGCAGTCTGCTGGAGGGAAGGGATGGCATCCAGAGAGACCTGATACCCTTGAGGGGTGGGCCTGTGTGAACCTCATTAAGGTAAACAGGGAAAAGTGCAAGATCCTACACCTGGGCTGGGCAATCACCAATATCAATACAGACTGGGGGTGATGAGATTGAGAGCAGCTCTGACAAGAAACAGGGATATTGATGGAAGAAAAATTGAACATGAGACAGCAATCAGCGCTTGGATCTCAGAAAGGCAATCCATTCCTGGGCTGAATAAAGAGAAGGGTGACCAGCTGGCTGAGAGAGAGGGTTTTCCCACCCCTACTCCACTCTTGTGAGATGCTACAAGATGGAGAAAATCCCGAGGAGACCCACAAAGAGGATCAGACAGCTGGAGCACTAGAAGATTCCAGGGAGACCTTACACCATCATTCCAGTTCCTGAAGGGAGATTATGAGCAAGACAGAGACTTTTTATAAGGGCCTATAGTGATAGTACATGGGGCAATGGTTTTAAACTGAAAGAGAGTAGGCTTAGATTGGACACAAGGAAGATATTTTTTTATGATGAGGGTGGTGAGACACTGGCACAGGTTTGCCCAGAGAAGTTGTGGATGCCCTGCACTGGAAGTGTTCAAGGTCATGTTGGATAAAACTTTGAGAAACCTGACCTCATGAATGATGTCTGTGTCATGGCAGAGAGGTTGCACTAGATGATCTCTAAAGGTCTCTTCTAACCCAAACCATTCTGTAATTCCAAGTTTTTCTGTTGCAGAAGTTCAGGGAAGTGCAGTAAATGGTTGGGGTTTTTTTGTTATCTCTATTCTCTGGTCACACCTCATAAAACGTTGAACACTTGGAGAGTGTTCATCTTCTTTTGTAAGGCTGCATTTCATTTATAACATCTGGTGTAAATAAGTAAGTTCCTTTTAGATGCTGAATTCTTATTCTTTTGAAATACTTTGCAGATTTTCCAATATTGTATTATTTTCCTTGCTTGTGGCTTATGTTTGAAAACAGTTAATGGATACTGTGTGTTTGGGGTAGAAACACTCTCCTGTTGTACCTGAATGGAAATTACTCCTATGTGTGTGCCTTTTCAGCATGAGATAGTTTACAACTAAACAGCCCAATTCCATGAAGTGTCCTATTAACAGTTTTCCTATTTTAGTTTTAATTGCAAACCCTTGGAGGACACCTCCAAATGTATGTAAATAGCTTTCAGTGTTTGTATGAATGGATGAGGGCAGCCCTATTCCCTCCTGAGCCAGGGAACTCGCCACCCTGCAACCATGTGGGGCAGTTCTCCAGTTGCAGGGCCTGTTCCTTGTGTTTGTATGGCCAAAGGCTTTACTGCCTCGTTTGTTCAGTGGAAGAGAAAATCCCACAAAGCATGCAGAAATATTTGTGCTCTGTTTGCACTTTGCTACACTATGAAAATTTAGGGAGGGGGCATTGGGATGCATTCTCAGCAGGTGAAAACTGGCAGGGCTTAGGTGAAAGGAATGGTGTTTTACTCTGCAGCAGTTGTGGGTTTAAAACTGTCCATTAGGATATTGAACATTAAATAAAATAGGGTCAATGTGAGGGCAAGTTTTTAGGGAGAGCTTTCATCTTACCTCTTTGTTATTAGTGAAAGATTTGTGAAAAACAGATGAACGCTTTCAGAGAAGTGTTCTTGTGCTTGAAAACTTACCTGTTATCCAGTTGCTGCAATAAGTTCAGTTAGCGATATTGTTTCTCTTTGAAAGAATTTACTTGCTCTTATATGCTAAAGAAAGTAAAGTAATATTTGTTTTTAAAAAAGTGTTGAGAACCAAAGATGAATTATCATTTATGACTGTCTCTCTTTCACTTTGTGGGAACAAACTTGCAGGTAATATTATCCCTAAATTAAAAGAAATGTTAACAGACAGGTGCAAATCAGGACTGTACAATTAATCCCCATTGTAGATGATGCTTTTCACATTAATTTGTATGAAAACAGGTTTGAGATCCTCAGTTCAGATTTTTAATCAAGAATGAATTGCAACTGATACTTGCTCTGTTGGACAGAAATCATGGTCTTGGTCATCTGGCAAAGGCTGTTTGCCTTGGTTAAGTGCAAAGTGTGTAGAGTAAAATATTGACTAGACAGGGCACAAAAATATTCAGAATTTGGACCCATCACCAATGTTTCCACTTCTGTTTCAGTTTGATCTGATCCTGTGAGATACAGAGCACAATGATGATCAGGTGCCCAGCAGACAGAAGTTCACCATATCAAGGATTCATATTGGTTTTGTCTCAGTGATATTGAGATCAACTTTCAGCTGTTGTGACAACTCCTGACACCTTTGATGTACCATGTCATGCTCAATGGTAGTGATGAGTCAGGATTCCTCTGCCTCCAACAACAATATTTGAGCCAACCTGGATAAAATTAAAAGGTACCAGCTGCTGGGCTCAGCTGTGCCCTGCACTGGGTCTGCTGGAGCTGGCTGGAACCCCCTGCAACCCCCACTGCCAGCTCCTCCTTGTTTATACTGCATGCCTTCCTGTCTTCCCTTTGACCTGCCTTTCTGGTTTTCAGATTGTGATTATTGTCTTACAAGGTCTGTTTTGCAGAAATATTTGTCTCTAAATAAACTTGTCATTCCAGCAGGGGACATTAATTTTAGCAATAGCTCGTATCCTCTCTATTTGGATTCTGTCTAGGACTTTGAGGCCTCCCCTCCTATTGAGAAATCAAAAGCAGTTGTCATCTTTCCTGACACTACTGGAGGATAAATTGTGTCAGAAGTAGCAGTAAGTGGAGGTCAACAGGGCTGGTGTTCATCTGTCATTTTGTCTTTCTCACTAGAGGAACCTCTGCTCCCAGGCCTTCTCCAGCCCCACGTAAGTTTGTCTGCAGTTCGCCAGGCAGTTCTGGAACATGCAGTGAGGACCAGGGCTGAAGCAGAGCAGATCTGCTGTCCTTCACCACAGTTAGTAAATGCCAGAGTGTAATTTACATGCTGTGTTTCCAGAAGATGAAAGAACAGATTTGAAAGGGCTATGGATGCAACCAAAAATTGACTAACATTTTCAAACATAGCCATTGCATGCCCATGGACTTAGAGCAGGTTTTTGGAAGCGTTCCACATTTCATAATCTCCAAAGGGAGCAATGTTTATTGAATAAACCCAATCTTATTTGGCAGTTTTGTTCTGTAGCAGAAGGTGTAGCTTTCGTGCCTGTATTTGTAAAGGCTGGAGTATAGGTTTAGCTGCACTAAATTCAGTAATGCTTTCCCACATAGTGTTTGGAGCCAGAGAAGGGTCCCAGCTTTGGGACCTTCCTTGATTGATGTCTTCACAATAAGGACTTTGGAATCCAGAAAATGACAGGACTAGTAGCTGTAAAAAATCTGAAAACTTGTAGTAATATTTGATTCTTTCAAACCCAAGTTTTATCTAGGACTGAACCACAAGATAAAAAGACATGTCACTTATATAAAGGTGGGATATGAAGGAAAAGTATACTTGAACTGTTGACTTCTCTGCAGAATTGCTGTGACAGGCTGAAACTGCTGCTAAGAATACAGCAGGAATTTGAAGCCAACCCAAGTAACATATGACCACCTGAAATTCCAATTAATTAATGCAATAGTAGGTGTTATTTTAGAAAATTACCTTATCAAATTAAAATATCTGCAAAAACATCCTCAGGTTACTGCAGTGTAAGTTCCTTTCCCAGATAGGTTTGATTTGGTTCACAGTAAGTATGAATGATAATCAGAACACTAAAACCTATCTGCTTAGGAGATTTGTTTTTACTTAGTAATTGAGCCTTTTCATGAAATAAGAAAAAAGGTAGTGGGAGAGATCTCTTACCAAGGAATTTGAAGGTCATTTTAACACAAAAATCTGCATGGTTTTACATAATCTGCAGCATTTGCATATCTTCCAGATAGTCACTTTTTATTTTAATTGATTTCCCACATTCTATGATATAAATGCTTTTGTGTGTTTTCAGGTCTTTTTTTATATTCTTCTATTTTAGTGTGAATGTACAGTAAAAATAAATCCAATAGGTGTTACATTTAGATGTGAGACATCACTTAAGAGGCTGCCCAAGGTGGAAGTTGAGTCTGTGGCCCTGGCAACAATTTTCTGCTGAGCTGAGAATGCACCATCATGGCAAAGGTGGTTTGGGATATGTAGGTAATTGCTTGATCAAGTAATTTAAGCCAATCTCTTGAAATGCTTTACATAATAGGACCTGAATCTAAACTGAACTTTGATTCTGTTAAGAGGCTGTTGTGGTGAGAAGGCCCTTGGGAAATTGCATCGATACTGACCTAAGTTTTCCAGATGACCTGCTTCATTTCTGCTGTAAATCTTTCAAAAGCTGTTTCTTCAGTAAGCTAAGGAAGCCTGGTTCTGGAGGTGTGCTGGACATACGCTACTAGAATATAATCCAGGCTCATATATGCAAATTCATGGTGAATACTAATTATCTGAAATTCTCCCTACTGCTTTTTATATATTTAAATTTATATTATATTATATTATTTATATTATATTTAAAGATAAAGGCTCAGTAGGGAAAAAAGATCTTCCTGATGTTCCCTTTCTGAAAAAGCTGGTCTATCATCCTACCAAGAGATAATTATGGAAAGCCACATGAACCCACCAAATATCCCTGTGATTCTCATGTCGGTCATTCGAAACATAGCTGCATGCAGTTTATTTAACAAGGTCACCCAATTAATTTGGTACCATAATCACAACTTTTATGACTGTGCTTTTAAACTACAGAACTGCTCTCATCAGCTTTACAGCCTTCTGAAAGAAAAGACCTTCCAACTGAATGAGTTTTCATCCATCCACATGAAGATAACCACACCTAAGAAAGCACTCCCCTTATTTTTCTTGTACAACAGACCAACATGTGCTACAGCTTCTGAGAAGCCAATAACACCTGTGGCTTCACTAGCCAGATGCATTTGTGATTTCAGAGTCAAATCTTCAAACTGTGAAAATGTATAAAGATTTGTTTAAATCAGTAAAGAAAAACCAAATTTCACTATTTGATTATTTGATTATGAAGATCTGACAGCATTTCATTTATCTTAAATATTAGTTGGATCACTTAGTCTCATGTGAAGACTTCCTTCTTGCAGGTAACTTTATTTCAGCAATTTTATTTTATCCAGTGTTTTATATTTGGTATTTGTTCTAGAAAAAAATCCAAGAAAAGCATAAGTGAGTCTTGAAAACAATGGCACCACATAAGCCAAAGTAAGTGCAAAGTTCATAAACGTTGTTTAAATGATGTCTCACACTAGAGAAATTGAACTACCATCCTTGAAAAATCCAAGTTTTGGTCATTTATTGTTTTAGAAATAATAAATGAAGTAAAAATGAGAGTGAAAAAAAGGTTCAACAGTATTTCTCCTGAAAATTGAAACAAAACCTTACAGTACCTGAAGAAATAACATGCTTAACCGTGAAAAGGGAAATAAGAGACTATCCAAAAGTAGATAATTTTCAGTGAAGTACAGCATTACTATTCATCATTTGAAAGAAATAATCCAGTATTTTTTTCCTTCAACATGTGCCTTTCTGGGCTCACTGTGTGTATTGGTTTCAAGGGTTTTTATAGACTTATGTATGTGCAAAACCTGAGCTGTTGAAAGTTATTATTTTTGGAACATGCCATTAATACTACTAATGAATGTGAACAAGCTGATTATGGGGGAAAATCTAACACAGCAGAACTTCTTGATGAAGATATTGTTCCTTTAGATGTGTGGGTGCTGTAGTCAACTCTTTATTAAGGGGGATAAATAGATTGACTTTATATAACTTGCAGCTCTAAGACAAGAAATATTCTTTTAAAAAAAATCTTTGATACTTTTTGCCTGCAGTAGCTGAACATGACAGAAATAATGATCAATTAATATTCATAAAATGTCTATGAAGTGATCAACCTGAATGTTTAGCTTTAAGCAAGAGAGCAACAACATTGAAAACTTTAGTGATATTCTGAAAATCATAAACACAGTGGCGAAACCTGAAATCAGGACCTAATCTCTGTTAGCTGACTGTGCTGAGACCCCACTAATCTTCCCTTAGAGAGGAGAGACAGAAAAGATTTGCAAACATGGTGGATATTCAAAATGAGTTTTGATCCCAAGTTGCCAAGTTTCACATCTCAAAAAATGTCCAGGTTTGAGTCTTCCGCCTTGCAGTGTGAAGTATGAATGAATTGGGATCTGTATGAACAGAAATGATTTTGGCGTAGGGCTCTTCTGCTCCTCTGCTGGGCTATAAATGCCAATTACTTTTCTGTGATCTATGTTTCAGTGCCCTACTGACGAGTGAATGTGTGCACAAGTACTGAAGTTTATTGCAAGTACAAATGAGAGACTGCAGAGAGATTATTCTTTGCACCCTGCCACAGCTCAAACATAGAGTTAATTCAGTGCAGATGCTGAACAAATGGTTTGAATTTTGTTGCAGAGGATGATGCTAGTGGCTGCTGATATGGGGAATAACTGCTGCCTCTGTGGGACTGAATATTGCTTGAACAAAAATTCAGACTTGATGGGGTTTTGCCATTTTGGATCCACTGCATTAGCAAGGTAGGTAGGCATGGGGATCCTATATGGCTGGAGCTGTGCCACAGCCACTTTGCTTGTATTCTCTACCCATCAAACTTGGAAGAGAAAAAGACAATGGCTTTTGTTCAGTGTTATGTGCAGTGCTATTTATTCTAGAGAGCTTCTCTGGTGTTGACATACTGGCTTGAGATCTTCATCAAGATATATTGTAGGTTATTACCATAATGTCCATGGGCTTTGAAATGCTCCAAGGATTTGTAAAGATAATATATTGATATCAAAGCTTCTTTCAAGTCTAGTTTCCAAAAGAATCAGGTGTAGGTGGCTATATGTTATAAAAAGAGTAAAAGAGCATTATATGGTTGCCAAAAGCAACAAACAGTTTTTGAGAAAGAAATGTTTTCCTTCCATCCACACTTGATCAAATTAGCCTGAAAAATTAATATTAAAATAATATCACAATGGTAATTTCTGTTGGATAAAACATACCAGAGAAATGGAAACTAGGAAAACATTTGGGGAAGAATCAGACTAGAAAACTTTCTCATAATCTTCTGGGCTAGACAAGTTCATTCTATAACATTCAAGGCAGAGCCGTGGTGAGAGAGAAAAAAATGGAGAAATTGTAACTATGACAAATGTTCTCCTGACAGGGCCAGGATTTTACTTGGCACAGCCAAACCTGTTTCATCCCACAGATGGTGGCCGTACAAAGCATCTCTCATACTGGCAGAAGAAATTGCCTTCATGGTATGTCTCCCCTTTGTGTAGTGACCTATGAGATATCCTGTGCCTCAGCCTACATCAGGTGGAGGAACAACAGCTTACAAAGGCTCTACTGAATCAGTGTAAATATATGTAACATGCAAACCAGGGAAAGAATGGGAGAAAAAAAATAGCTACAAATTTTAAGGGAAACAAACACTGAAAACAGCTAATGGAAAACTAACAGGAGCTAATGCAGTCATGAGAAAAGAAAAAGTGAATTAAATGGAAACATTGGGGTAAAAAGAGAAAATATTTCAGAAAAAACCTACTGGTATTGATAAATACATAAAAAGGACACATTACTTCTCATTAGAAATGTGTTCTGGAGTACAGCAAAGAGCTAGTGATACTTTTAATTCTTTCTAGGGCATTGAAAATTCTGTGGGATGGAGAGACAGGGTGATTTCTTGTGGAATTGCTACCTGGTGTTTATCCTGAGTTGATTCAAAAGAAGCCACCCAAGCTTAAACGAAAAGACTGTTCATTGCTGGAAGTTTTACGTGGCCATGTGTGTATTCATCTGATGGGAGGAGATAAGTGTGCTATACCCTATGCTTCTATAGGGTAATCGTTAGTGTCATAGTAAGCAAACTTCTACTATGATTGCTATGGCGGTCTAGCATTTTAATAGTAACTGAAGGAGTAACCAACTCAGGACCCATTCCTAGGAACAAAAATAAGCAAATACCCATCATGATAAGTTATTTTTTCCACATTTTATCAACCTCTGGAGACTAACCCCCTGAAAATGCTGTTGGTCAAACTGGCAGACAAAAGGGCAAATGGCTTTCAGCCCTGGTAGCTGGTGGGATCCAAATGAGCAGATGATGATGGTATGGTGATGGTTTCCAGCTCTGTGAAGGAAAACTCCTGCTGATTTCGAAGTTCTTGATAAAAACCACATGTCTATACTGAACTTTCTCTTCTATTTGTTTTAAATTTCCTATGAAAATAATTTCTATGTGGAGGGATAAGAAAAATATGTGCTTAAAAAGAAAATCTAACTGCAGTGCTTAGCAGTATGTTTATTCAACTGTGAAGTTCACAGCTGAAATAGGGATTGACAGACGTTAGCCATATTTTATCATTGCTTTCATGAATGCCAGGACTAGAAATGCTCAGGAGCAGCTGATGCCAACAGTAATCTGAGCCGTCAGCCCTCAGTTGAACATGTACTGAGAAGATTTATTCTTGCTTTCTTTCCATTGTGCTTATTCCAGACTTCCCACAGCAGGTCTTAATGAAAAATATTCCAAATTTCAGTGATTTCCAAGTAACTGACAGATGGAACAAAGTGCACCAAGAACTTGATTAAGGAAAAGGACACCTGAGATAGGATTCAGGAGAGATGCAGGTGATTATCTCTGATCCTCAAGCCCTGTCAACTTGCACCTGAAGCTGGACATGTTTACACTGTGTTGGCAACCCAGTCTTTGACATTCTAAGCAGCTAAAGCTTGACTTCTTCCCTGTCCAGGACAACTTTTTGTGTTAATAATAATAATAATCATGTAGCAAGCATTCCATGCCTAAAACCTAAAAGGAGGTCAAACTTGAGCAGCTTTCTTCTGTCTGCCTTGCTTGTAGGTGTGGCTGCAGTAGATGATGGGAAAAGGGCACATCTGCCCCAGGATGCCCTCATGCCCAACATACAGGAGCAATGGTCTTTGTCCTCAGGCTGCCACCATGTCCCTTTAATGCAGCATCAGCCCATGCATTGCTCTGTCTGCTTGTGAGATATTTTTTCTGATGAGGGTGAAAACTTCAAGGCAAACCTATTTTGTGATAAGAGAAAGCTTCCCCTCTGTTACTGAGACTATGTTCCTTTGCCTATAAATAATTTGACATTTATTTTAACATGTGAGCTGTAAAATGCTCATTAATTTCACCAGATGAGGATTAGCTAAACAACCTGCTAGCTCATGGCTTGTAGAGTGCAGCTCATGGTCAGGAAAATATCCAGGTGTGGTCCTTAATAGAAGGGATTTTCAGTTTTGTTTCTCTTCATGACCTATCCGTACCATCTTCACATGAATTCACACACACACACACACTCATTTCCTTAATACTCCTGATTAATTAATTAAAATCTTGAGAAAAGCAGAAAGACTTAAAGATTCACTCCAGGTCAATGTTCTGTTCAGCTGTGTAGTCTGTTCATATTCTCATCACATAATGTTCTGCTTCTGATAAAGGAATAGACACAATCCATCTGATTGATTAATGGGATGCAGTTGCACAAAATATTGTTATAAATGTGTACACTGAACTAGTCGCAAACAGCATAATATACAAACAAGCTTTTGTCAAAGGAATTTACAAAAAACTTCTGCTAAAGTATATGAAAAAATTATTTCATAACTTCTCTAAGATTTATAGGCAGCAAATGCAGGTAAAATTCATTGAAACAGTGATTTATTGCAATTACTTAATTTGTTTTCAAATATATTTATATGCATATGCAGAAAGCATGTGGAATTTTATGAAGGGAGAAATAATAATTCAGTAGTTTTTTGGTTTCTATACAAACAAAATCACTATGCAAGCTTTGGAAGCATGGGAAAAAGAGGAAAAAAAGAGCAGAACTTTTATGTTTTCCAGAAGCACCTTGATGTATCAGTCCTGATTTACTGCATCTCATAAGAACTGAGAGGGAAGGTTGGAGATATTCTTTTCCCACTGGGAAGCACTGAATGGGATTGCTCTGGATTACTGCTTCAGCAGTACACAGGAGAGCAATGTTCACCACAACTGGTTGAGAGCTACTGCTTCTGCTCAAGAGGTAAGGCTACACGCTTCCCCACCTCTCTGGGAATCTTTCTACTCTGGGACATTAGCTTTGATCCAGAATTTATGAAAATCTGTTTAATAGCAGTGTAGAGAACGAGTTGCAGAGCCATTTATAACAGCCAAAATAATTCAGTCATGACCTCTTCATGTTCCCATAAAACTGTTTTTCCCTCCACATCAGGAGATGAGTCAGCAGTAGTGATAACAAGAGTTAGAGAAATACTGGAAAAAACAAGTGTCCCAAGTTCTTTGGCAGTGAAAAATTAAGCTTCAAAGTGATTTCTTCATGGAACATTTTTTCTCTCTCCAGGACACCAAATTGACTGACTGTATTAAAGAAAGAAGAAAAAGGGGGAGAGAGAGAGAGAAAACAGGACTTGGATGATATTTCCCAGTGTCTGCCAATATCTAACATGCTTTTGGAAAAGTTGCATAACACAACCTACCAAGAGAGCCCTGTTTGAATAGAGGTTAGTAATCCTTTCTATTTGGTGCTATGTTTGTGGTTTTGCAGAACTGACCCATGTGGCCTCATTTTTTGACTGGTGTAGCAGGCTGTATTGTTTCTTAAGCCTACAAGCATCAGGAAGTTGTCCTCTGAATGCATGCCTGACTAGAATTTGCCATCAGTTTACCATCAGCTGGATTATTCTTCCTGTAGGACATTTTGAGTGATAGGAAACCTTGAACGTTCTCTTTTGTGAAGGACTGTCTTTGCCTCCAGTGATCAAACATACAGGTAGAATGTCAGGGAACTTGCAATATGAAATGTTTTATGTTTGAATCAATTTAAACAAGGACTGTTGCAACAGTTATTTTCCATTTTGCAGTGTTTTCAATATAATTTCTTGAGATATTTTTATCTACTCTGCATGACAAATGAAGAGAAATGTTGCACAAAGTTTTTCACTGCAGGTAAGAGTCACCAATTTAAATTTTCTAATGAAGGACTATAACTTCTAATATTTAACACCTCTGACACCACCATCTAACACCTCTGATAAAAATCTTGCCGGGTCAGGTTTTTTGTTGGCTTGGCTGGGCATGCTTGAACCTGGAAATCTGTGCATCAAGTTGCTTCTGGAGCAGGTCCAGCAAAGGGTGACAAAGATGATGAGGGGACTGGAGCATCTCTCTTATGAGGAAAGGCTGAGGGAGCTGGGCCTGTTCAGTCTGGAGAAGAGACAGCTGAGAGGGGACCTCATCAGTGTCCATCAGTATCTCAAGAGAGGATGTATGAGGTTGGAGCCAGGCCCTTCTCAGTGGTGCCAAGCAATAGGACAAGGGACAACAGGCAGAAACTGAAGCACAGAAAATTCCACCTGAATATGAGGAAGAACTTCTTTACTGTTCAGGTGACCACACACTGGAACAGACTGCCCAGAGAAGTTGTGGAGTCTCCCTCTCTGGAGATGACCCACCATGGTCGCTTCCAACCTGACCCATTCAGTGATTCTGTGATCTACACTCTCAGATCCCTCTAGTGCAGGATTTTCCTACTCTGGTGCTCTGTGTAGTTGGGACAAAGGAAGCAGTGTGGCACTTATTTACAAAAATGTAACCATCCAGGGGACTTTCTTGGGATAAACAGAGGAAAGAAGGCGCTTTGGGCATTCTTGAAGATAGATGGCAGCTGAACTGGGGAGTTGAGACTACCTCTGAGGGTGAAAAATCGACCGTTTTTAACAGACTGCAGAAAATCTTTGTTGCCATGAATCTAAAATGTTGTTTATTGCAGTAATGAGTCTAAAAGAAGATAAGTGTTTCATGAGGCATTCCCCTAGAACTTTGCCTTCAATATTTGCTACTTGAAACTAGTAAGTAAAAAAAAGTGACCAGTGCTATCTTGTTTTATTGTTCTGGCTGGCACTTTCCTGTGCATAATGCTTGAGAATCTGACTGCACACCAACAAAACCTTTGCCTTGATCCATTCTCCTCACAGTCATGAGGATGTCCGTCAAATTAGCTGGGATTTGGATGAAACCTGCTGAGAGGAGTATAACATTCCAGTTTTATTCAGCTTAGAGCTGTGAGAAATATTCACCACAAAACCTAAAACTTTTCAAGGGAGCTTAGGCTGAATATCAAATGCAGGGAGGGATTTACTGTTGGGTGGGATTAATGTAAAACTCTACTTTTGACATACTTTTGACCTGAAACCTGACAATGCTCAGAGATTTTGACTGAAGTTACTCTGAGGCTACAACGCCAAAAGTTAGAGAAACTCAGAAACTGCAAAGGTGGCATGAAGGGCTCAAACTTAACCCAAATCTGCTTCAGGTTTCATTCTGGGTTGAGCTAGGTGCTACTTAGCCTTTCTGCTTCCAAGTAAACAACAGGTATATTATTAAGGCATTGCAATCTATTGCAAATATGAACACAGACTAGAATATCGTGAAACCTGAAAATAATCAAATCAGATTTGTATTCTCAGAAAAAAGTCATGAACTGTGAAGATAGGAGTGTTACTGGTGATTTCCCCAAATATTTGCTCAAGGGTATGCTTTAGAATCCCAGCTGAGAAGGAGCTTTGCTGGATATTTAATCTGAGTTGTTAATTGCTTGGTGTTGCCTTTGCACTGTCCAGCCATCTCAACGTTTTATGATGAGCAGGAACTTGGAAATAATCTTGGGCAGTGTATTTGTGCTGTCCCCTATTTTAAAAGTATATTATTTTTTCTCATCTCACATTGCATTAGGAATGACTACAAAAAGATCAACACTCAGCAACAAGTAGAAATAACAGCAGGATTTGCTTAGTTATTTTGCCCAGATTGAATTTAGTAGAAAACCTCTATCAGACAGAGGAGGAGGCCGTGTTGCATTTGCAGATGAGAATATTCTTGGGGGAAGAAAGCTTTTCTCCATAAAATTGTTACTGCAGAGGATTAACCATTCCCAGGTCTCTGAATAGTCCGAGTTCTGAGAGCTGTAGTTCCAAGAGGCGCTAAGAAAGAAGTCAGTCATTCACATGCGTGTGAATTCTCTCACGAGTAAAAGCAAAATAACTTTGACTTGCTGAATCCTAACTTTTTTTCAGCAAGGAATTTTCTGTCTGGAGGCAAAGAACATCTTATTCTCTCCCCTGCTGCCTCTTGCTGTTTATATTGCCTCCCTAAGTGGAAGCTGCAGTATAGGTGTGCAAAAAAGGATATGCTTTGAGCATACCTCAAGGGTGAGCTGTCTAACCAAGGCAGCAATTTCATCCTGCCTGTTGTGAAAAGAGCCTGGCACAACAGAACACCTATTTCGTTGCTCAGCAGGGCAAAATAGAGCAAGGAGAAAAGAGTCTGACAGCTGAAACTGCAATACATTAATATTCATATTTTCTGTGTGCAGCATTTTGTAGTCTAGTACAGAATTATTTGCCTTTAAATTGGATAGCAGAAATTCCAGCATTCTGCTTTTGTCACTGCTTCAGACAGAACTGTAATTGAATCAATGAAGAAAGAAGACATAAAATTCCAGACTGGATCTGCTGCTTGCTGCAGAATGGGCTATGTTTTCAAATGGTTTCCATCACACACCTTGCATTTGGGCCTCACAGGTACACAAAGGGAATTAGCAGCTTTCAAAGGTAAGACTGACAGTCTTAGCCATGCTCTCTGCCAGGGAACAGAAACCGGTCTGTCCAAAAACCTACCCACCTGGGTGTAGGTGGCACCTTCACCATAAGTGGTTGTGTTAAATCCTGAATGTCATGGTGCTCCCAGAGGAGTTTGTCTAAACTAAGAAATTTTAAAGTCTGTCTTACTGCCAGGAATGCCACATTACTATCACAGATGGGGCACAACTTCAGTAAGTATGATGAAAATTCAGCAAATTTTAATGTTAGAAACATCCCAGCTAAAGGCAGTGGAGGTATTTAAGTGTTTAAAATTAACCATATGCATATTTATTATGTGGCATTTTGGAAAGGGAGAAGCATAACTGAACAAGTTCCAGATACTCAGTTTTCTTGCTGACATTGTTTGTAAGTTGAGAGTAATATTTGTCATCAAAGACAAACAAATGGAGGATGACTCAGTCTCACCCTTGCTCAGAGGGGAAGAATCCAAAGGGAATTGGATTTCCCTGTTTAAAGAATCCAAACGAAGTAGGGGAATTCGCGTTTTTGTGAAACTGTGAAACGCAATCTTATTAAAAACTGTTTTTCTGCAGCTATTATTTAAGTCTGAGGTTTCTAGGTCAAGCATTTCTGCATTTTCTCTCACAGAGAAAATCTAAAGGAAGGGTTTGATATTATGGGACACTGCTTCTTGAGGAAACACACAATGATTCTAGTCTCATATATGTTCTTTCTCGGATCAATGAAAAGTACTTTTCAGATAGTGGCAGTACCTCAACCACAACTTTCTGCTACCTAAGCCAAGAGCAAAAGATAGGTCCCTGGTAAAGTCAGTGAATTCAGTGCAGATAAATCAACATTTTTACTAGCCCCACCTCCTCATTTCAAAACCACTGTTGTAATAATGACAGCTTATTTTTCTTATGTTCTTGGTGCCTTAGTTTTTTTTGAAGATAGTGAAATATGTGGAAAAACAATATACTGAGCAAAATGAATAAAGAAAATTGGAAGGTCACATTAAATGGTCATCTGGGTAAATAAATGCAAGTTGAAGGGTTCAAGTGCTAAGTTCCTCAGCGTGTCTAAGAAATATACTTCATTATTTTTTACTACTTCACCTTCCCTGGTTAAAGCCCTGCTCATTTTGTTGAATAAATGCATGAACGAAGCTTGATGGATGGTGACAAATTAGCCATAAAAAACCTCATAAGTAGCAAAGGGCCATTAATCCTGCACAGTTTGAACTCCAATTTCAGCTTGGTGAGTAGGAGAAATTAGCTGCAATTAATATCAAGGATCTTTGGATCATTGTCAAATAACTATCAGAAGGTGCATATCTCATGATACTGAAACACCACCTTTCCTAAGGCATGTCAGCACTCTCCTGGGTTATTCATAGAGCTTCCCTGAGCAGAGCAAGAAGGGTCGCTGCTAGCTCTCTGTACAAGGCTTGCCATGGATATTCACCAGGAGGGAAAATAGCTGGATTGAGGAACTAAATACTGAAGGGATTAAAATAAATGTGGGGATGATCCTCAAGAACTTCTGGCCAGCAAGGGATAGTGAAGGAGGGCAATGCTCTAAAAGAAAACCTTGGAGTCACATTTTCTGAACTGCACAGCCGCACATAGTTTGTGGAAGGGTGAGATTTTGCTGCAGAAAACTTCAGCATGAAACAAGTCTGGATCAGGGGGCTGTCAAAATAAGTACAGAGCCCACTTCAGTCATGTAAACCCTCATGGTGGCTTCCTATTTTCAGTGAAAAGTTGGGTCAGATACATTCATCATAAGCAGCATGTAGGGGTATTCAAAGAAATTTAAGCAATGCAATATTCAAACCAAAACTAAGAAAACATGCTCCAGTTAAATAACATATTTGAAATATATTGGACTCTTATTTGTGATTTTCCTTGGGGCAGTATTAGTGCAATAACAAAACAGATGAGGCTGAATGATTTAAAAAGGCTGGGCCTTCAAGGGCTGATTTACTGTCCAATGAGGCTCTGCAGGCTGGTCTTCCCAAGCACAGCAGCTCCCAGGTTTGGAATGCTAAGGAAAGAGTCTTGGAGTGCAAAGAAGTCCAACTGCAGCCGAACATAAGGTCACAAGCAGGAACATATGAGATGAATAAATCTTTATTGGGCAGGACTGCAAAACATTAAGTAATGGGGCCAGTGAAAAAAAAGAACTTTTTCTGAATCATACTCCAAAATGTGCACGAGAACAGTTTAGGCCTCTAGCAAGGGGCAAAACTAATGTTTCTGACACTGATAGGAAAAAAGAAAGAAAAATCAAGCAAGGGCTTTCTCCTGCTTGTGTAAGTGCATGCATTGTACACATCTACAGTGTTTCAGTTCACAAGAGCTCATGATATTTTCCATAGTTCAGATTGGATGCAAGTGCTAACACAATCTTTTATACTTCTTTTCCAGCTTCCGTCACCATATCTGTCTTCTGCCTTCTTCTCACCTTCTTTCTCACCTACAGATGGAAAAATCAAGCTGAGAAAAAACCCATAAAAACAAAAAACCCAAAACCTTAGACTTCTGGGGAAGTGTTTCAGTGTTTATTTTGCCCTGAACTGTGGTTGACAGTTAAAATATCCCTTCTCCCTCTTCCTATGGGAAATAGAGTTCTGAGAACTCTTTGCTCACAACGAATGAAACACTTAGTTGTGAATCATGTTGGAATTAATTTTTCTGTTGAATTGATTTGTGCCCAAGGGAGATGATTACACAGTTTGAGTGGCTTTCTGGTCCATCTGTTCAGGTCAGATACCCAAGAGCTTGTGGGCTAGAAGTTTGTGTTACTTCTGCAATTCTTTTTTTGAAACATACACCATTAGCTATTTCTTCAGAAAAAGGATCTATCTCCTGTATGAGAGGAGAGCTGCTAAGAGGTGGTGAGACTTTGAAGAGAAGGCAAGGATACCAGAAGGAATCAATCCTGCAAAGTGGATCCAGACCTTAACTGATCCCCAGCTGATCCCCAGTTGATTTATTTTAATGATCTGTGTTGTGACTGCTGCTCTGTCCAGGATAAGGACTCATCCAGAAAAATGGTAACTGTAGCTAGAGTATTCCAAGTATTGAGCAGGTTTCACATGTTCCAAACCAAGAAATTAATTTAGTGCACACAAAATTTATGGGATTCAGGACTGGCTGATGGGATGGACACCCCGGGATGGAGATTGCTGTCTTCCACTTAGCTGTCAAATGTGAATGAGAATTTACACAAAGAGCCATGACTGTGAAAATGTTTATGTGTCAAGAAATAAATTTAGAACTGTTTGACTTCTAAATAGAAGAAATTTGGGATGTCTGAATGACATTAATGGTTGGAAACTTGGGTGTTGAGGAAATGGTTTTGTATTATAATGATATTAATCCTAGATGATAAGATATGAACTCATGTATATAACCTGAAAACTTGAGATTTCATTGCGATCTGTTCTACCTATTTTACTATGTGTTATTGTTGTATAAGTTACTGTGCTTGGATCAAACTGAATAGAAACTCCAACTTAGTCTAATATGATTAGTACACTTTTATTCAGGCAGTCTCACTTTTATTTTTAACAAGTTATAGCAATATGACTGACAAGAATGTCCACATACAAATTTGAACTTAATGCAGGCTTAACCTTAAAGTAAACCAAGGACTATCTAGATAAGCTGGGGAAGATCCTTCAGGGCAAAGAAAAGGAGACTCCTGTGCAGCAGGTTGGTGCTACACACGCCTGCTTTTGACATGATGGAATGCAATGAAACACTTGTCTCTAACTGGATGCCTAAGCTCTTCTCCACCACTCATTTTGTCCACTACTCCTTGTACTGTTAATTAGCCATTTGGACATCTTCTGCTGCTCCCCTGCACAACACTTTTAGTCTCTGGAATATTTTATTTTAACTTGGCCAGGATTAACTCAGCTTTCTGTGAAGTTAACTGTAGTTCAAGGAATAATTCATATTTGCGTGATATGTCTTTTTTCTGTGCAAGATGACCTTGAATACCTTCACTGGCAATATTCCTGGGAAGCAGCAGCAAGTTCATGTCATGTAGCAAAATATCAGCGGATTTATCCTTCTTTCTGTGCACATTTGATGGGTGTGTAGTGTTCTACTCTGGCATGTAGTTTGCACATTAAAATCTCTTGGGATTAAGATAGCGAACTCCTTCTCAGGAGGAGGGAACATGTAAGAGAGATGCTGGATTTCATAAACTGGTCAATGCATTATTTCAGCTGGAATTTGGAAGACTAACCTTTTATTCCCAGGCATGAGAAATGAGTTTATAAAAGGCACTGAAGGCTCCCAGGGCAGGCTGGAGGAATGAGTGAGAGAGCTGTCTGCCTCCTGGCATGATGCAATGCATGCAGATGAGAGCAGGGGAAAGACAAACTTATGGCAAAGAGCCTGCTTTCCTACTAGGTACTTCCACTGAAATTCTGCTCTGTGGATCACTACAAATACAAGAAACACTGGATGTCTCTCAGTCGTAGCCCAGAATCACTCACCACGGGCAAAACGCTGAATTTTAATATTCAGGAGACTTTAAACGGGCTGGTTCTGCAACTTTTTAAGTGAAAAAAAACTATAATTAAAGGTTGAAAGCTAAGCCTATCGTCAATTAACACACCATCCTCTTTAGATAGCTGATACCAAAATGAGTAGAACAACACACCATCTGTACAAAGGTTGGGAGGCCAAGAAAATTTACCAGGAAACTCCTACAGGAGCTTTGTGACAACAGAATTCCCAGAGACAGAGCAATTAATGTGGTAGCAGAAGATCAGACTGAAACTGAAACAGCACAGTTTAAATACTTCTGCTCGTGTTTTACTCCAGTGTGTTTCATCAGTAAAATGTGGATGCAAACTAGGGATTTAGGAGTGCAGAGGTAGTGTTTTTTGAAACTAGTTTGGAAAGTTTAAAAAACTAACTCTGTTTTCTATTTTAACACTGTTTTATTTCTTTATATAAAAATATGTTTCCCTTGCATTTACAGCAAAGAATTACTCATCTGCATAAATCCTAACAAAAGGCAGCCAGTGTCTTACAATTTCCTTCCTTATTTTAGAAGGAAGCACAGCCCTGCATTCCTATCTCCAGGCAGTGTGGCATGAATCAAAGAATTACTAGGGTTGGAAGCAGCCTCTGGAGATGATCCAGTCCAACTCTCTTGCCAAGGTTGGGTCACCTAGAGAAGGTTACGCAGGAACCTGTCCAGGTGGGTTTAGAATTCTCCAGAGAGGGACACCCATGACCTCCCTAGGCAGCCTGTTCCAATGTTCTGCAACCCTCAATGTAAAGAAATTCTTCCTCATGTTGAGGTGGAACTGCTTGTGTTTTATTTTACAGTCACTGCTCCTCATCCTGTCACTGGGCACCATTGAAAAGAATCTGGCACCATCCTCTTGGCACCCACTTTTGACATATTTATGTTTTGATGAGATTGCCTCTCAGTCTTTTCTTCTCTAAATAAAAGAGCCCCAGCTCCTGCAGTCTCTCTTCATAGGAAAAGGAGAAAGAAAATTGATTCATTTCTTCTTCCACTTTCCCTAAGGCCTGATTTCCCTTGTAAGAAATTCTGACTCATATTCAGTACTAGAGAAAACTTATAGATAAAAGTTGATACACACAGTTAAATCTTCTGCATTTTAAGGTAGACAAAAAGAAAAATTAAGGAGCTAACATGTGCCATATTCTGGGTGTTCACATCCTTGTTAATTTTTCTAGGGACTGATAAAACTCTTAATGCCCTCTTGGGCTCTGGTTTTTGAAGTTTACCCATATTCCTGACCTTGCTCATATTGTTCTATCTGACAGAAGTACCTGCTGTATTATTTCAGTTGTCAGGCTAAAATCTCTAAAATAGACGAGCAGAAGACTGACCAGGATTTGCACCCTTGCATCTTGCTGATGTAATAAAGGCAAAATCCCTGTTTAGTCCTGTCACAGGTGAATGTTGGCTGTAAAATGTTCAGATTGTTTCTGTGTCGTGGGATAGTTCTCTTTGAAACAAGCTGATCTTCGTAAAGCATGTTTAAGAGGTGCTGCCCTTCCCCAGGCATTTGTTCCTACCTCTACAATGCTTATTTAGGGTCGGGACAGAAGTGGGGTTGGGGGTGGAAGGAATATCTAATGAAATGGAAGGCAGTGAGGATAGGAATGAGTGGCTGTGGGGAGTCTCCTGTAAGTGGAGCTACTTGTAAAAATGCTTGTGGACACTGGCATTCATTTTGTTGAGCATGGCAGTAACTAATTTGAATTCTTCTACGCAGGTTAGGAAAATGAGAGGTCTGTGGAATATGGATACTCAGGTGGTGGGAAGGAAATGACTATGGCAGCTTGGTTGTGCAATGGTCCTGTGACTTGACATTCAACACAACCGTGCATGAGAGGTTTCCAAGAAAGTCATACAGCATCCCTGTGGAAAGGAAGTTAAAATGTCTGCTGGTAGAAGTCAGCACTGGCTGTGGTATGCTGGCCTCCATCATCTCTGTGTTTGTTTTAGTCCTGTTGCAAATACTACCTGTGAAAAGGGAGTTTGAATGATGCAGTGTGAATTGGTCCTTGCAGGCCTTAATCTGGATGGTTCTACATGTTTTCAGTCAGTTTGCTAGACTGTCAGACACAAAATTATTACTTTTAACAGTAATGTTCACTTTAACTGCAAAGCTCTATAATATTCTCATCTGCCAATGTTTTAATTACAGGGTAGCATTTGCTAAGGGAAACTAAATTAGAAGTGGATGAATGGATTTTGATATGAAGGGGAAGATTTTCTTTCTTTTTTTAAAAAATTTTGCTTTTTCCTTTTCCCAAGGAAATTACATTCTTGGAAGAACTGCAAAACCAGAAAGACCAAAATGGCCTCTCCTGAGCCATAGGGTGGAGAAGGCTTTGCAAACCAAAGGTCAGATACAAAGAGACATCTATTTATAAGTGACAAAACATAACAACAAAATAGAGAAAAGGATGATGTACAAGTGGAGAAGGGATTCTGGAGGGGGAGGCAAGGAAAGAAAGGAAACTGTGATTTTTAATTTTGTCAGTGATGAGTGAAGGAACATTTGTGCAAAGTAGGTCAAGAACAGAAGAGAACCACAGTGGTGGAAGGGTTGGGTGATGCAATACAGGCAAGGGTCAGTCTATAACTGATGGGATTGAGGGATGCCAGTGTTTAGAGCTGGGTTTGTCAGGGAAGTCCCAGAGCCTTCAACTGCTCCATCTGAGAGCTCTTCCTAAGTGAGCCCTGAGTCTCATGGTAGCTTACAGGGCGAGGGCTGTAGCTTCTAAACCACAGGCACATGAAGAGCTGTGAGGGAAGGGAGCCCTGAGGAATCGTGAGTACATCAAGATGGGGACTCAGCATTGTTGCAGAGTACACCTCCAAAATGGGAAGAAGAATGTTCCTTGTGCATAGCTCATAAGTAATCTCTGGTCTCTGTCTTTTTGGCTGATTAATCTTGTGGTAATGCTCCGTCATTTCTTCGTTTTTTCTGGATATGTATAGCTGCTCTGAGAAAGGTTATTGGATACGAGACACTATGGTATCATTGACATAACTTGCTTCTGCGTACAGAATTACTATAGATATTCATCAGAAACTGTGTCATTCTGCTGATGACAAAATCAACCCCTAAAATTGTTTTCCAAGAGCATTTTTTCTTTCAGACTCTCATCAAGTCTATGCAGCAGCACCAGGAGCCAGTGGGAGTTTTGTGTGTGTGTAATGTGAACTTGGACAACATGTTCACAACAAATTTTCTCACTTGAAGATGACAAAGGTTCATAATGTTTCTTTTGTTTGGCATCCCTCAAGTAGCTTGCCACAATTACCTAACAGTTTATGCATACAGTATGCCACGTTCATCCAGACATTTGATACCTCACCATGTTTAAATGAAGAGAGAGGCATGAATCCAGTCCCTGGAGCCATCCTGTCCCCCAGACTGTGGGAAACTGACCTTATACAGAATATTCAGCCTGCAAATCAACCTGGCATGTGACTTTGGGGTTTGAGGAGCTAACAGCATTGGTCCTTATGCTTAGTATTTCAAATTTAGGCATGCATAGTACTTTACAAAAACAAATAAAGACAAATGTGAGAGAAGCAAATAGTTCATACCCTGGAGAGTTTACCTTTCCAGTCTCATAGAACAATTGAATGAATTTCTGCATAAATCTGAGCACTTGATGAAGAGGTAGGCCACAGAGAACCAAATGGAACTATGCATGACCAGAAAAGAATGAAAGAAAAGGTAGATAAAGTTAGATAATGTAGTTACACTGGAAACCAATGCAAATACCTAGATGTATATGCAGCCTGCTCTCTATGTTTGCTTTTATAAATTATATGAGACAGTGATATTAAGAAAGGACACCAGAAGAAAGGAAAGTATAAGAATTGTCTGGTAATCTCAGAAAATAGACGGTGGAAGAAAGGTAAAAGACACACAGAATTATATGAAGGAAATTTTAGGGAAAAACAGAAGAATATATGAACTGAGAGAAAAAATCGTTGCACTTATATAGGTGTCAAAAGTAAGAAAAGGCTTATGTTTGATGGAAGTGGTAGAAGCTGCTTACGACAAAAAGAGTCCATTTGGATACTAGACAGCCACAGCTTGTGATTTATGCAAACTTGGAAGGAATACAGAAACTTAGCCCAAATACAGAAGCTGTCGTAAGAGATGCACAGCTTTGGAAAGACAGAAAAACTTAAATATATAAACGAACTGAAATGAGGTTAAGCGCTGGCATAATTGTGACAGCAATTCTGCCTGCGGTTTTACTCGAAAGCAGCACCCGCAGTCAGAAGCTCGGATGACTGACCCGTGATACATCTCATGTGATTCTCACACACGTGATGTGTGATGTAGTACTCAGCATACACAGATCAAGGGTACCTGCAGTTCTACCTTGAACATTTGTCAGCAAATCTGGGTGGACAAATCTCTCCTGGAGTTATGGTTAGAGTCTAACTTCCACTCCAATTTTTTTTTTTGGTAATAATTGCTTATAACATTCACAAATAAATTGTTTTCAGCTGAAACTTTCTCCACTGAATGTTCATTTTCCCAGATCCTTTAAATTAAATCCATGAGTCTACTTAAGGGTTTCTCAGTAATGGGGAAGAAAAATGCCTTTTTTTTTTATGATCTGCTAAGACCACTTCAGCTTTAGAGGCAGAAGAACACATACCCACTGGGACTTGCAAGTGAATCGAACCTTAGGCAGTCAACTCATTAAAGCAGTTGACTAATACCTGCACCACAGTAATACCCTCAGAATCCTGTGGATTTTCATTCAGTGGGATTTGCCGATTCTCAAAGAAACCCCTGGATTTTGTATGTTTTACTTTACAAAAATGTCAGTGATAAAATCTGATTTTATAACTGAGAGATCTTTATTCTACAATTTAAGCTAGTGCAGACCTTAATGTTAAAAAATTAATTTTCAATGTTTTTCTGCACTGTTGTACTAGCTTCTTTTCTGACTCTTTATACAAATTGTTATTAAAAACCTCCAACCAATGAAAAAATATACTTCTCTGCACACCCCTTGATACCTAGGCTTTCCTGCTCTCTTCTAGAACTCTGCCCACTTGTATTGAACATACAGTGACAAATATAACGAACGGATCTTTCCTCTATCAGTTCATTATTATACTTTCAAGTGCTCCCAGGGTACCGTAAAATGTGTGTAGTTTGACTTCCAGAAATCTTTTGATCTCTGAAGATACTCTCAACATGCAGTAGATGTGAAGTACTTTATGGCACTCAGAGAGAAGTGCGCTCCATGAAGGAATCAGCCTTTTCCATTGCAGTTGCAGGCTCTGCTTACACTGGAAATTACACAGTACCAGAAGGCAGTCCCAGGCACTAACTCCATTGTCTACACTGTTAAATTGTTTGAGCAGTCCCTGGAATGCTTTGTCCCTGGGCAGAAAGCCCAGGCCTCTTCCAAACAGTTCCTGGGCATGTTTTGAGAACTAGCACGGGCCAGGCACCATGCCCAACATGTAGTTTGGATGCGGGCACCCTTTTTTGGATGATAATAGACTTCACTAGTGCCAGATGGCCTCAGAGCCAGAGGGAATAAACACAGCTTGATTGCATATGCCATGTGCTTATGCAGAGGATCTCTTGTGCTGTAAAAAGACAGCTTGACTTGCGTGTACGTGCATATCTCCATGTTAAGAAGCTGTAACCTGAAAGACTGGATTTTACAAAGGGCAGCCCCACACTGGGACTTTGTAGCATCTGGGAAAACAGAGGGGGCATTATGCAATGCCTGTATTGATGAAAAGACCACAGGCACAGATCAGACCTTGGCACCACATGTCCGATGCACCATCCCAAATGGACACTAAGTATAAATTGGCTTTAAGGTCTCCTGGGCACCCTCTGGCCTTATGACATGTTTATGTCTCTTTACTGTTCTGACTGCCTGAAATAATACAGGGTCTGCATTACAACCCACCAGACGGGTGTTTTTAGCATACAAATTAGAAGGTGTATGTTTTATGTTTTAGGATGTGGTGTGTTCAAAGATGCAGCATCTCCTATGACACTGTTACAAGGCTGTGCTGTTGGGAGAGAGCCAAAGCAAATGTGCCCTTGACCATTATGAACTGAGAGCAGCTCCTGTTATGTTCAGGCACTGCCCAGCAGAGTGTTTGTTGAGGTGGTCCAACCCAGAGGTGAGACGTGACTTCACAGGGAGACTGATCAGGGCTCTGGTGTGGATCCCACACTGGCCCTCTCTTACTGAGAAGTACAGCCACACCCCTTGGTGCTGTGTTCATGGACACAAGACCCTAACTTCTTGAAAAATCCTTGCAGGTTTTAGGTTCTCTGTGAAATCTCTGAGCTAAATTACTTTCTTTCATATAGGGCAAATTCTAATGGCAGAACGAGAGAAGATCTCTGCACTGGGTTCCTTTGTTATTTTGTATGATTAACAGAGCCTCAAGTAATAAAAATTATTAAATGCTGAAGAGCCTAAATCTGCTGAAAAACACATGGGTGTCCAGGCCTGTAAATGTGTCTGCTGAATTATAAGTGTCCCAGTTCCACTGGAGAGTACCAATAAACTCTGCTGAGATTTTATCCCCATAGTATTTAAGTTATTCAGTAGGTTATATATATACAGGCTTTTATGTTCATACTCTTCTCCCAGTTGAAAAGTTTGGGATCAAATATAAAATTACTTCTTTTTTTTTCCGTGAACCTGTGTGGAAGAAGAAAACTTGCTACAGCGTATTCACATTAAATAAACAACACTTCAGAAAAACCTTCTCATTAGGGAAAATTAAGAAGATAAAACATGTTCTGGATGTGAAAAAATTGCGTTAATGATTATTATAATTGGCATTATTTAGTCTTAGCCTTTTTTTAATCATTAGCTTTGGAGAATATGAAGTATTCAGGGATAGGCATGGAAACAGTGACTGAGTACAGAGAGTATGTATTGGAGAGAAACTTGTGGCAATTAGAATCTGCTGAAGTGCCTTTCAGTATTATGCATTGACCAGCTTGTTTAAATATTGAAGATGTCACTGGAAACAGGAAAATCCTTTATTGTTACAACTTTCTGTCTGTTTTTTTAGGTTCATGTCAATATGCTATTTGAGAGCTGATTTGCAAGGTAGACAACTCCAGTTAGTGAGGGAAAGGCAGGAGGCTGCAGACAGTATCTTCTTCAAATGTATGACTTTTGTCTAATGCTGCAAAAGTGTTGAAACTGAGAGATGACAAGGCCAACCAATGTCTGCAGGACAGATTTGGACAAAGATCAAAACAGTTAATCATTATGTCAGAAGCAGATGTATTAATAATATGAGATAAATTTTCAGTACTTGTTTTGAGGGGAAAGGTGGCAGGTGGTGTGTGTATGTTATCTGTCAGCAAGAAAATAAATTTGATACCTTTCCTGGTAACAGAAATGGTCCTTTGGTTTTTTTCCCCCAAATTTTCACTGTGGCTCATCAGTACTGTTCAAATTAATCTTGCTTCATAGAGAGGGACTGTGAAGAGAAAAGTCTGAAGCTCAAAGAAAAGAAGATCCTTTTTACTGAAGCAGAAGAGGTCCGGCTACCTAGAGAAGAAACTGGATTTTCAGTTCAGAAACAGTTGCATGGTCCTGGAGACACAAGAATGAAATATTGCTGTCTTCAACCGTATTTATTTGGCTGAAGAAAGTTTATGTGGTTTAAAAACAACTGTATAACAGAGCGAGATGTGCATGCCTCTTCCATGTCATACAGCAATTGCCAAATTTCCACCACTTCTGCTGCAGGAGTCTTAGCAGTGCCCTGGAAATGCTTTTTATAAATTTCTGACACTGCTCAGGAATAACACAACATATATTAACGCTGACAGCTTTTCATAGTCACAGTCACCTGTAGATGCCAAAATGCAGTCATTTCTAGAGATACTGGACAAAAGAAATGGCTTCATGACCTAAATATATCCAACCTGTCAAGAGTCCTTCTCATACACCATTTTGCTATAAAAAGCTGTCAGGAAAATAGCCTTTGTCATCGCCTTAAACAGTGTTTATTTCTGTTTGTATGGAAAAACATTGTGAGACTGATATAATGGGCATTTGAGGGTATGTTTGTGCAGGAGTCGTATACTTTAGGCATACAGAAGTAAGTACTTGCTGGTGTGCTCTGAGACAAACCTTTGGTTGAGAAGTTGCAGCAAGCACTGCGACAGGAAAAAAAGGCACCAGACTTCCCTCTGAGAATGGTGCAGGTATCATTTCAGATGGATGTTTTACTCTCTAAATGCCTGCAATCCATGGTCACCAGAAATAACTGCCCCATGAAGGCAGTTGAGATGCAATCATGTTATTTCCCAAGAACAATTTCAATTGCAGAGCCTGCACAGTCCTTTGGGCATATGAAAGCTGCAGACCTTCATGTGCAATGAAGTCACCACTTTCTCATGATTCACAGACAAATAAGCAGCCATCTTCTACTCACACTATCTTGTTTATCTCATTTTCTTTTTTACTACTCTCTGTTTTCACACTGACCATGCATCAGCCCCCTCTGTGGTGATGGATCATAGATTTCAATCACTCTTTGGCTTACCACTTCCTTCCTGTCCAACAAATTGAAGTCTTTAAAAGAGAAGGCAGTTACTTATGAAATCAAGTGGTTAAGCTTTGTGGATAGTCTCAGTTTTATGCTGGTGCATACTGCTGTTCTCTTGTGAAAGATTAGTCTAACTGTCCCTTGACTTTTTTTTTTTTTCCTTGATGTTTTGAACAAAGGCACACATTTTACACAATATAATTACATTTCTATTTCTGGTTTTGGTTTCAACTTCTGAGACTTCATTGTGTTTACAAAATCAGAACCTTTTTTCTCTAAAATGATCCTCCTTTAAAAAAAATTAAAGAACATTTCCCTTCCCTTCCCTTCCCTTCCCTTCCCTTCCCTTCCCTTCCCTTCCCCTAGTTTTGATACCCTGCCCTTTCCCCCCACTCCTCCCAATACCTAAATANTCCTTTCCTTTCCTTTCCTTTCCTTTCCTTTCCTTTCCTTTCCTTTCCTTTCCTTTCCTTTCCTTTCCTTTCCTTTCCTTTCCTTTCCTTTCCTTCCCTTCCCTTCCCTTCCCTTCCCTTCCCCTTTTCCAAGATCTTTTTTTTCCTGAATAAAGAGAATAAATTTGGACAGTTAAGATTAGAGAGTAACATGATAGAAAAAAATAAATACATTCATTTATAATGTAACCCAACTTCAATCATTAGAGTTATAAAGATAAAAAAAAACCCCATAAACTGAAGTTCTTTCTTTTACGGTTCTCCAGATATGTATAGAAAGTATAAAAGAAGGTCTTTCTGACTGCAGCTTCCCAAAAACTTGTTATGCTTGACACTAGTACATCTAAGAGGAACAGTACACAAGTACAGAAGGGCAGAAAAAGCTTGTTTTCATAACTTTAGCTAAGGTTCATGCACTCCACTGCTTTTGGCTGTCATGTTCCACATATATGTAGTGACATCCACAGTCACTACAGCCCACTTCCTGTGCTTTGCATGCTGCCACTCCTGATAACCAGTGTGAAACACTTAAGTGGTGGGAGGACTCACAGCTTGCTTACTTCACTGAGAAGAAAAATAAGGAGAGGTATTAAAAATTAAAAAATAAGGTACTGGTAGGAAACTCCTGGTAATTGACAGGTCCACTATAAAATGCTGGCTATGGCTATGACAGTGGCAAGCTGTCCTACACTGACATGGGTGGAAGGTATTTGATAATATGGAATCAGGTGCTAATAATTGTAAGCATAAGGCACATTTTAGTCGCTAAACAGACCCTGTTTGACTCTGCTTCCTCTTTTCTCCAGATGAAATAATGATTAAAATTACTTTTTAATTATTAAAAATACTTTTTCAACAAGAAAACCAGGGAAGCAGCTTGACTTGTCCAGAAGTACTGGGGTAAAAGTTGTTGATGGAAGGATAAGAGTAACAGAAGTGCTGTCCTGGGTGCATGGATGTTGGGTGCCATGAGGTGGTCAAAATGGAGATAATCATTAGGTTTTTGTGATGTTGGTACCAGGTGTGACAGCTGCTTGAGGAGATGATGAAAATGGCAAATGTAGGAATGGGGAAATTGAAGAGACAAAAACACTATTTCTGACAGGTTTATTTCATAAACTGTCAGTGCAAGATAGTTGTGAATTTAGCACTTCCCCGGAATGGTTTGCTATACCATATACCCTTTGTGCCAGATGTGTCTTTTCTCCATGACTCTGTTTTCAATGTTTGATTGGCACTCAAAATAAAAGGTGCTTGCACAAAATTGATAAAGCTTGCTCCTCCTAAAGCTACGGCTTGCTCCAGTCATTACATTGCACTGATAGCTACCTAAAGTATTAATAAATAAATAAATAGCTCTCAACAAAGAGTTAGAGGTACGGGCCAGGTGGGCAGAAAGGAGGATTGCTGCCAGTTTGGCAGTAACTCCCCTTTGAGTATGGACGTGGCTTCCTTGATCTGAAGTTGCACACCTGCTTCCAAACAGGCTTAAAAGAAGGCAGCAAAATCTGCCTCCCCGGATGCTTGCTTGCACCTCTTGTGCAGTGCAGAAAGGTGAGAAGTGGTGAGTTAGACCCCTGTGATCTAGTCTGAGTTATATCTGGGCTAGGAGCTGTGTGCAGACACCCTCTACATGCACACAGGCACCTCCATGAAGCAAGATCAAGCGTGACCGTTCCCCGTAATGCCACTTGCTACAGCTCTGCACAGCCTGTGGCTAACCTCCAAAGTTCAATGGTTATGGTGTTTTCATCACACGTTGCTGTGAGGCAAGATGAGTCCCTCTGCCTGTCAGAGCCATTGCAACTCGTTCTGCAGTCTGGTCTGATTTACTGCAGATGAATTTCTGGGAATTCTGAGGGCCCTGGACCTTGACATTTTCCTTGGTTAAATTAGTAGAAAGTTCCCTGGCATAGATCCATCTAATTTCAATTATTATTTCTTAACAATTTTTTAGAACAGTCATGGTTAACAAGTTTATTTTATCAATACAGGTGTAATTAGCATCTATAGCTCAATAGTATTTAAAAGTGCTAAGTACAAAGGAGGTGTTTGTATACATTAATAAAGATGGTGGTGGTGTTTGCCTGGAGTGATATGGAGCTGGCTTTACTGATATCAGAATTATTTCACTAGAAATTTTTCATAATTAGACAGATTAGTTTGTAAAGTTCCTATGTTATTTATGCCAGGTTCATATATAATGAGGTTTTAATGTAAGTGAATTGAGGGGTATTTTGTTGTTGTCATTTTTGTTTGTTTGTTTGTTTGTGTTTTGTGTCTGTGTTTGGTTGTTTGCCTTTTTTTTAACCTTCCCAAATGTTAAGGTATAAGGCAGAACAGTCAAATTATACAGGAGTAATATGTCACCCTGAGTTGCATGTGTGCTGGTGGGGCACAGAACTTCAGGAGTGGAAGGAGAACAGGAGCAGTGGTTCAGGAACAGTTTTCCACCTTAGTGGATATACAACATGGCACACTTGCTGAGCTCAGGTCTATTCATTTCACACTCTCTATCTTTCTGGGATTGAGCCTATTAACCATATTATGTCTTTTCAAAGTGATATCCTTATTTGCTGGCAGATATTCAGGCTTAATTTGTTCTCTCTTTATGAATGTGTCTACACAGGTGACACAATGTCTATAGCCCATCCCACAGTCCATAAGTAATTGTCACTTGTTTGGCTGCTAGTCTAGTGGTTAGTATTAAAAAGAACCTAACGAACATAAATTTTTGTTAATGAAGCTGAGCTAGTTGGTTGGAAACTATCTTAGGTATTTCATCTGTGTATGAAGACATTGGTGGGAAACTTGCCCTTGGAGCAAGAAAACAAAGATCTTGTGAAGAGTTGCTTAGCAGTATGTGGGAGTTGTCACTGGGATGAGGAAAGCATGGCAGAAACCCACGGATTTGCTATGGCAAAAAGCAGAGGTACAGAATAAACTGTCACTAGAGCAAATGCCAAGGGGTTTTGTTTGCACTGTTCAATATGAAGAATCCTGGCTCGGTACCCTCATGTTCCCTGTGGGAGCTCTGTTTGGCAGCCCAGCACTACTGATGCCTAAAAGACAGACTACCTGAAACAGAAGCCAAGACAAATTGGAAGTATAAAAGCAGACATATTTATTCAAGGCCTGCAAAGGCCTTGAAGGTACATTCAGGCAAGCAAAGTCCCCCATCGGGGAATACACCCAAAATGGACGACTGGTCATGAGCCCTTCACCTTTTATAAGTTCTGTCTCATTAGCATATTGGCCCTTAATTCTCCAATCACACCCTCAGGTGATGATGTTAAGCACCCATGGCATGATCCCTCTGTACCACAGTAGTTTACATATTTTCGGGCTCTAGGGCGATGAATATGTCCTTGAATCTGTATTCAGAGAGCCTTGTTTTGGCTAAAGGTGCTGGGAACACAGGACTTTAGCACTTTGTAAGAAGCACAGAACTACAGCAAGTTACAGATACATGAAAAGTAGAAAGCTAGTCATAATGAAGGCATCATTCCCCCCTTTAAAGGCCTGACAAGGTCTTTACATTGTCAGGTCTCTATTCTTAATACCCACTAATAGTATACACTTAACAGCAGTATATATCTCTAACAATAGTAAGTGTCACCTTGTTTTCATGCTGCCCAAACCCAGTCCCATTTATCAGCCCATCAGAGAGGAAGCAGATAATTACATTTTTGGAGAGCAGGGCTATTTGTGGGTAATGCAACACAGTGAGTCGCTGGTTAGGCAACAGTATCACCCCTCACAAGGCAGGAACGAGCTGCCCGTGCTCCTGATGCAAATGCAACACAGGGACAGTGATCTACCTGACTTCTCTGGTAGCACATCAGTGTATGATTTTGCTGTGTGACACCATCAGCAATGTTGTAGCATCCTTTGATCTTCAGGGTAGCACACCGGGACAAACCCAGCCCAAAATCTCTCTCTCTCTCTCTCTCCCCCTCTTAATTTCTTGAAAGAAATGCTCTGCCAAGTTTGACTTTTATAGAAGTGCACCTGAATTCCAAAAACATAAAATGGCAGAATTTGGCTGAAAAACTGACCGAAGAGAAATACAACCCAAGAAAGGTGTAGTTCTGCTCGGGAAATGCAAGTCACTTTTGGAAACCACTTTTCCTCTAACCCTGTTTCTAATGTAGTGATGCCTTGGCAGAAATTTTCCAGTTCCCTTTAAGGCATTGCTGGGAGTTGGCCTTGTGCTATAGTTCTGACCTCAGTGGGAGTTAAGGACTCTCACTTAATAAATCGTTAAATCATGTCCTTAGAAAGAGGAAAATGTTCTATCTTGCTAAGCATCCAGAAAGCAAAACCAGACAGTTTTAAAGGTGAATCAGACCTGGGACATAAATTAAGTCATCATCCCAGTTTTAATATAATCCAGTCCTTATCATAAATCAGAAAATGTATTTTAAGATAATTACAGATTTTTGAAAATGTTAATTTTAGGAAAATATAGCACAACATTCAACTAACAAGGACACTTAGGAAAAACAAAATGAATAATCTTCCTCTTTTTAGATAGGGAATTTAATTTTATTGGCCTTTGTACGTCACTGTAACTACACACCTTTTAAACACACATTTACAAAATTAGACAGGAGATTTTATCCCTGTTTTCCAAGAAGACTCAAATTCAGGAAGTATCTGAGCCTGGAATTTTGGGTAGGCTCACTAGAGTCATAATGGACATATGCAAAATGTCTATATCAAGGTCTTACTGTAATTACATGTACAATTTATGCTTCCAGAGCAGGCTAGGGAAAACCTGCTTTGTACTGTCTGGCCACAAAGTCAGGTACGCGTCCCCCTGCTGAGAGCATCTGAGGTGATGGCAATGATACATCTTGGCTGCCTGTTGCCCCAAAATATGTGAAATTAGTAGACACCACAGGGGTTAAATACTGGTGAAAGTGGAGGGGCCCAAGAGATAGAAAAATAGTGGATGTGGGGGCATCTGGAGAGAAAAGAGAGAGAAAGATGGTGGAGTTTCCAGAATGGATAGAAGGGATTCAGATTTGTCTGAAGCCTCTCAAAACACAAGCTTTCATCTGGGCTGCACAGCTCTGCTCTGAGGAGTCACACTGAGGTTCTTCCGGGTGCTCCCGTGAATAAAGCTGCTTGTGTATGGGCTGAACACAAGAGTACCTGTTCTGTGTTCTGGTTTTTCCAATACAGCATTTCTGTTCTGATCCTATAATGGAAAAAATATATGCTTGAGACAGAGATGAGTGAATGGTGAGATTGATGGAGACCTCATTCAGTGAACAAGTTCATCTGCAGAAGAAATTGCTGAAGGCCAAACTTATCAAAATACAGTTCACCATTTGATTGTACAGTGTGAGGTACCTTCATGCCTTAATAAATGTTTGCTGCTCTAACTGGCATGAGCAAAAATGCAGATTTAGTCTGAGGACTGTGAAGAAGACTCTCTTCCCATCTCTATGCCAACCACTGAATGGAAAGAGACTTTCAGCTAAGTCTTGGCAAGGAGCCTTTATCTGCACATCGCAGCTAATTAGCAAACAAAAATGAGGATAAACTTTGAGTAAAGAATATCTACATATTTCTTATAAGACTCCCAGATTTTAGATTGTTTCCTTTCATTAATCTTAGGCTTCTTACACAGGTTATCCCATAGGTAAAGGATAATCAAGCTGAAGTTCAGTTGAGAATAGTTTTTGGTTGGTTACATTTTGTTAGGGTTTTTTAAAAAATTTTTTGTTTGTTTTTTTTTAAGTTTTTTTTTTCTTTGTAAGTTTTTATCCGTGTGTGAAGGTCCATTTCCAAAACTGGACTTAGAAAACCTGTTCTCCATGTAGCCACCAACTTAGACTTTTACATGAATGAAAGTTTAATTTTTGCCATGTTCATGAGCTTCCTCTCCTATGTTAGCCCATGAATATTTAAAATACATCTCCTGTATGTTAGAAATTGTACATCTGGCATCTCTGTTGAATCTCCAGGACTGAAAGTGTAATTTGATTCCTAAACCTGTGTTATCTGTTTGATGAATTGTATTACCTCTGTGAGCTGGATTTCAAGTATGAATTTGATTCAGTAGCTTGGGCATTAAATGAGCTCTGAACTTCACACACTCAGTTCTTAAACACAGGCTCTCTGTATCCCCCTGCCTTTCTTCAATTTTGTAGAATTCTTTGGAGCTTCAGATTTGAAATGACATAAAGCATTTGCTTAAATCTTTCCAGTTATTAGACATCGTACTGAGATTGACTGAAGTAGAAGGGTAAGTGCTAGCAATTAATCAAGGCAAGCTAACTGTGCTGGTGCTGTGGAAGTGAACGAGTTCCCAATAGGGGATTTAAATGAAAAATATTAAGTTTCAAAATGAGCTGGATGAAGTCAGGGGATTAGAACATAATTCTTTCAATTCTGGCAATTTAAAGAAAAAGAGAACTCTTCCAGAGGAAGGAACTGCATAATGCATTGATGGGCCATCAAACACTAATTGCAGGCTATAAGTTTAAAGTGACACCTGGAAATTTAATATTGAGTATTTGCATGGTGGCCACAGGAGGAAGATATCTTCTGAAATGTGAGTTCAGGTGAATTTAAGTCAGCAACACTTATTTGGTGTGAATGACAGCTCAACTGTATTTCATTGGATGTGAAAGAGGGGCCTGCAAGTGTATTCAGGGCACTTTGTTCAAAAGGTCCAGCCATTATAATTTCTTCATAGAGTGAGGAAATGTCACAACCACCCGTACCACTGATGTTTTCCTCCTCTCTGCTTATCACCTGCATGTCATTGCTCTCACTGCTGCTTTTGCAGACTGTACAAACTATGCAAAGATAAAAGAACACTACAGTCACATCCATTTTCAACCACTTGAGTTTTCCCTCTGCGCAACTCTATTGCTTCTTGAGACCTCTACAAGGGCAGCAGAAGAAGGCATTGGCAAGAGCACCACCTCCTTGTGATCCCCCAAAATATAATGGACTGAAGACACTGTTATCAGTGACAGCAGAACACTTCTGTTTGGTTATTCTCTATAGCACTTATACAAATGATTTCAACTACAGCTGTGAGGTTAGACTTTTACCATATTTCCTTTGTATTCTTTACAATATTTGGTTGCATGATGTGAAACCCAGTATCTGGTGAGGCTGACGAATTTATCCTGCAAACCAAAAATTATGCCTATTTTGCACCACGTAGCTGTTGTTACGCAGCAATGCACATTATAGACAGAAACACAGACGCTGGGAAACACCAGTGACAAGAACAGGCACTTCTGAGACATGAAAGTGAACATTCAGCCTTGACCTTTTGTTTTGCTTATCATGCAAATGGAAATGTCATTGTCTTGAGTATTTATAGAGCATTGACTTAAATTTTGAATTTCTTTTACATTTTTTAGCAAGAAATGGTGAACATCTGTCACCTGCTGCTGAGGATGAAATTGCAAAGCCAAAAGGAAAGAAACAAGTGT
Source organism: Pardalotus punctatus (assembly GCA_013400915.1). Taxonomy (NCBI): domain Eukaryota; kingdom Metazoa; phylum Chordata; class Aves; order Passeriformes; family Pardalotidae; genus Pardalotus; species Pardalotus punctatus. The sequence continues at coordinate 23,632 of VZTX01019799.1, read as the reverse complement.
CTTTACACACACACACACACACGAATCTTGCGTCTTATTTTGACTCTTTGACAATCATGCGAGATTTTTCAGTATCTTCAGTAGGAATGATGTGTCAGGCTTTTTTTGTGACAATACAACCTGATTTTGTTTTAATCAGTTATTATTGCAGAAGGTGTTTTTAGAGCTGCTCTAGGGTAAAGGGTCTGGGAAGGTTGAGTATCCAAAAATCTGGGCCTTGTGACAAAACTTGGCAGTTGCTAGTTATTTTGAAGGCTGGAATTTTTTCTATAATTTAGAAATATTTCTATACTGATTCTTTGCCACGCAGGGGCAAACTGTTAAAGGGGAAACATGTTCTGTAACTGCCTTGAATACTCAATATAGCAGTTTCAAAAATAAATATTTTGAAATCATGACAGTAAGTTATGCATAAAAGCAGGTTGAGCAGCAGTTACCTTAAAGAAAGAAGGTTCAGCTCTTTTTATCATTCGCTGCTTGAAATGTTGCTATGCACTTTAGCTCATCTATCTATAATTTTTTATCTTTGTGGCAGCCTTTTTGGAACAGCAATGCAGTTGTTAGGACAAGACCAAAGGTGTATTTATTCCAGAATTCTCTCTCAAACATCAAGTACAGATGCTTAGAAAGAGTACAAAAAGCCATGCCACATCATGTAACCCTTTTGTAAAGACAGCTTGAATTTTTACTATCCTGATTAATTTTATATAATCTGTAAATTCATTATTTATCCGATCCATCAGCTCATATGAGAATTTATTGAAAACTTTTTTTTTAGGAGAGAGTTCCTGAGGGAATTTCTTTATTTTATGCCCAATCTCAGTTTTAGTTATAAATACACAATAGACCTCTCTTTCTTCCTAATATTGTGACTGGTTAGTTTCTTACTACTTGATGGAGAGGTGCCTTGTCAACAGTTTTCTAGAAAATCATGGAGTTCTGTGAATCACACTGTCATTGTCAATATTCTACTGACCCTCCAGTAAATCCTAATACCTATGTATGTGAACCTTGACTTTCTACTGCAAAAGCTGCTCCAGTAAAACCAGGACATCAAATGTTGAGCAGATCTAGAACTTCTCATCGCTCTACAGAAGACAGACTTTGTGATGTACATTACTTGCACTCTCATTTCCGTTTTGAAAGGGGTTCTTTACAGTTGATACTCTCCATTCCTGAGGAAGGGTTAGTCAGCAGGTTACCACTACAGCAGAAATTCAATAGTCTCAGTTTGATTATTATATTTCTTGGTGTCAAAGGCAATGGAACCCAAGTGATTCTTTAGAATTTATTTTATCAGTCTGTTCATAAATGTTCCCTACTGACCTTTTGGTGGTTCACCAAACTTGACCCTTATGAAGCAAGTGTCTGTGAATCTCTCTAAGCTTTTCTTAAATGAATGTGGATAAAGAGAGTTCATCTAACTTTTTCGTTATGACTTTACATTTTTTTTAGTTCTATTAGATCTGTGGACTGTACTAATTTTCTCCCTGGGAGGAAAGAATTTCTTATTTACTCAAATTAATCTTCAAAATCTGTTTTCATCTGCCTTTTATATTTTATATTAGTTTTATCTGAATTTATCCTCTTCTTGTTTCCCTTCTTCAGATAAGACTTCTGCTTTTTGGAGGAAATCTTTCTAACTTTAAATGGCTTCCTTTATTGTTCTTCAGTGGTTCTGACTTCTATGTCTTCCTTTCAATTTAACAAGCTTCTTTTTTTTCTGTTGTTCCTTTTTTTTTTTTTTTTGATTAAATCTACTTCATTCTTGTAAATGCTAAATTTGAATATATAGTAGTCATAATTACAGGGCAACTCTTGAAAAGTAACATCGCAAACCACATCTCTCCTGCTCAAGACTAAGCCAAACTGCTTCTTCCCTTGTGGGTTTTCTGAGTAGTAAGTTTAACAAGTGGTCATTTGAGATATTTAAAACTTGTACGTCTATATCATTGCTCACAATGACATTCCTACAAGTTTACATGGATATAATCGAATTCTCCCAAGTTTTTTATTTGTTCTGCTCTGGCAGCTTCTCTGATTTCTGTCTAAGCAGGTTAAAGTCACATCTCTGCCCTCCTGACTGGCAATACCAAGATTCCCATTAGGGCAAGGATGTCATAACCGTACAAATGGCTCTGTTCCTTCTGGATGCAGTCCATTTGTTTACCCTATTTTCCTCATTTAACTGTGTCTTCTCCCTGTCAGGGAGAGCCAACGTGCTTGGGTCAATGACCCAGAGCTAGGACAGCTTCCAGCAATTGCCTGGTGCTCCTGGTTCTTCCTGTCTGCCCATCCCGGCAGGAAAGCAGGGCAGCCACAAAGCTTTAGGCATCTCCGTGGGGATGGGGCTGGGTGGGCTGTGGACCTGGCACGGTGGGGAGCCAGGGACTAGCCCTGCTGTGCTGCCTTTGGGACAGGGACACACAGCCCCAGGGATGGGCAGGGAGAGGCAGGGCTGTTGGAGACTGTGGGGACCTGACTTTTGGGCACAGCTGATTTTGCTTTGCTCTTCCTTCCCTCCTGAGGGAAGTGGCAGCACTTTCTCTGTTGCTGGAAGGACTCTAGTCCAGAAAAGTTTCATAGTTAATAAAGCAATCTACCTTGTTACACCTACGGTGAGATCTGAGTATCTCCTGCCCTTTTGTGTGGGCTGACTGCCATTTATTTGCTTTGCTGATAATCATGAAACCTTCAGCTTTAGCCTCCTTCACTCCCTATTGATTCCCTTCTGAAATCAACAGTGGCCTTGGTCAATATATGATATACACTAAAATCCTGAACAACTCTCTGCTCTTGAATCTATATGAATTAATTTGAAATAGGAAGCCGGTGGAAGTCAGAGGTTTAACAAGTGCACAAAGTACTGAATTTAATTTAAATTGTTTTGATATTTTTTTGTAGGGAAAAAACCTCCATTCTTCCCTTGTTATATGCCGAGGAAGAAAAATCCGATACAATTTTTTTTATGAGACCATTAATGATAAAATACATATTGTTTAGTAGGAAATTAGTTTTCGCATGAGGTAGCAAAATCAGCTTTTATATGTAAATTGACAACAAATTTGACAAGAATATGTTTGTTTAGACATTAGAGAAATCTTAACTGCTTTCTACGAACATCATGTATCAGAAAAGCATGCCCAGTGTAGCCAAAGGGGTTCAGATTGTGTTCATATTGATAGTAATATTTTTCTCTACATATCAGAAAACACCGTGTATAAGTTCCCTCACTGATGTGTTTGGAAAGGTAATAGTCTTAATTACCCACGGGTTTCTTTTCTCAGATAGTGTATTTGCATGGTACATCATGAGGTGCATTTTTTATTATGGTCACACTTGTCCTCAGATGTACCTAAGTTCTCTGCTTTTAGCTTTGTCCTGAATGTTGGTTCTGGAATCAGATGCTGTTTAATACTCTCAAGGTTATGAATGCCCCTGCTGCCTTGGGGATTGAGCTCGACACGTGAGGCTACCACAAAAATGGCTCTTTCTTTCATACAAAAATTATAGCTCATCTTTCATGCCAAATTTCCCACCGACTTTGGGAGTTGCATTCATATGCAATTTATATTAACGTTATTTTAAAGGAGACTATTTAAAATACACTGCAATGAAGTTCTCATAGCATTTTTATTTGCTAGCAGCTGTCAGTGAATTTTGCTGTTTCCTCCTTTTCACAAGCAGCTTTGACTTTCCGTAGTTCCCTAGTGAAATTATTCTTCTGCTACCGTGACAGAATTAGCATAGTTCTCATAATGTTTCATTAGGGTCTATTAAATACTTCCCTCTAATTCTATGATGAGTTGTGAGTTTCATACAAAGAGTGCCTAGGTTTCCAAGGGGGAAGTTAAAAGCCGGCAGTGCAGGTTTTTTTTGCTTGTACAGCAAAGAGCTAAAAGCATACTTATAACTGAACATGACAATGCCTTTTGGGCATGCTCAGTTCTATTAACTGCTCTGACAGACTGTCTTATTTCTGAAAACATCAATTAACCTGGTCTGTAACACAGTTAATATTTAAATATATTTAATTGGAGTGTATTACTGAGGCAAGAGATAGCTTGAGGGTCTCTCAGGATCAGTAATACTCATAGACTGTGTTTGCTACTGTCCTTTGATAATTCCTCATGCTTAGCATATGAAATATCCCACCACACAACAGCAACTGCCTTGTCACAGTGATTTTCCATGTGGCACTCCATCAGTTTAATACTGCCTTTGGCACACAGAGAACTGCGTGGTTATGAAGAACGAGGGGCTCAAAAGCTAACTCAGTACCTTTCAGAGAATTATTTTATAGGAATTAGCTATTTACATATGTTATACCTGAGAGTGGAATAGTCACTTCAGCACCCCCCAAAAGTCTCAAAGGCATGATTCCCTGTAAACTGGCATTCTTACCTACTATACATGAAACTTCTAGATGACCTTTTTAAAGAAATCACAATTTTCTAATATCCTGATTCAGCTTTGAAAGGGCAAATTTCTATCAAAAACCTGTATAATTTTCAAAGGGTTTGACACTAAAATCTCCCATAACCTTAACTTCAGATCATATATTATCAGTAACAGTTAAGTGAAGGGAAAAAGATATAAATAATATTTAATAGGACTGGGTTTTCTTGTTACAATTGTACAAATTCAACAGGTAATTTTTTATTATTGCTTCTGCTAATGAAAAACACTAAATGCTTCCAAAAGTGAAACTCTTGTACTTATCAGAAGGGCTAGAAAGAAAATGAAAATTTGATCTCATACCTCATACTGCCTCTTCTTTAACTCTTAGAAGGGCCAAATGCAACCTTGGACTTTCTCTTAATTTGGGGACAATATAGGAAGGTGAGGTGAAGGAGGGAAGTGGAGCTTCTTTCAGCTTGCTGTTGCCATAGCTTCAGCATGCTTTGACAGTAACAGTGCAGCAAATTGTTGTCCCTCTCAAGGCATTTTGTTTATATAAAACACAGCCCTGGAAGATCACCGAGTGTTTACTCATAGTGGAGATGATCTCCAGAGGTCCTTGTCACAACATCAACCACTCTGTGATACACTCCTAACAAGCCCATTTAGAAACCTTCTAGTTCCAATCTCCAAAGGCTCACTTCAGCATCTATTTTTTGTTGCAAGTTGATAATTTAAGGATTTCCCTGTAAAACACGGCTTTTCCAAGTGCATTTTCAATGACGTGCCTATTTTCTAACTAGGTAGATAAAATCTCACTTTGTTTGGCATCAATTTTTTTGTTTTGAATGGGAAAGATTTAAATTCAGTACTCTGGATCACAGCTCTCAGTTTCTCTTCAAACCCAAAACTAAATGTCTATAGTGGAAACTTGGCTGGGTGTGGGATGCCTTGGCATATAGCACTTTGTAACCTTTTCTACAAACCCTGTTCCATGATTCAGCATGCAGAGGTCAATATTTTACAGTAATAAGCACTAAGATGACACCAGTTTGTGTGGGCTGCATTAAATTTGGGCTAAAAAAAGGCACAGAGAACCATATAATTACATAGAAATGGGATTCACTGTATGGTGGGGAAGGTTTCATGACAGCTCCTGAAATGCAGTCATTATGCATTTTTTCCTACAAGAACATATCTGTAAAGAAAGCTCTTCACTGACATATTTGCAAGGCTGAAGCTGGGTATGTTCCTTGGTGAGGATGTGCTAAACTCCATACAGCAGTAACCAGGTCATCTTTTATTTGGTTTTGACTGTGGCAAAGAGGATGAGGTTCTGAAGTACAGGAGAGCTGAGTGTTAAAGTCCTGGCTGCAGCTGAGACTTCTTAGTGGCACAGCAACTTGTGGCAGTGGCATTTTCCCGATAGAGCTCGATGCTTGGAATGTGGCTGAGTACTGTGGCTTAACAAGTTATCACCATCAGAAGTGAGCAGTGGCTAGCAAATTGGCAGGGCTAAGGTCATGTTTTGAAAACATGAATTCTCTTGCAACTATAGTTACTTTTGCAGTTCTTGTTTGCCTGGCTCTGGGTAATTGCTAGTTGGGATGGTTCCACCTATGCTCGTTGTGAGTTTGGTTTCAAGATGAGCAATAAAGTTTAAATCATTGACCTTGGCTCCAAATTAAAGGATGATTTTGTAAAATGTTCTCTTGCTCCCTCACCCATTTAGCAACCTCCTTGACCTCTGGGGGCTTGATTTCCCTGAAATGCAGAGATAAACCTAACTTTGTTTCCTGATGGTGGAATAATTAGTGTATTATTCTGGTATAATTTGTAATTATTTCTGCTTTGTATTATTGTTCATGGAAACCTTCAAAATTTTTTCTTTATTTATTTCTCCATTCAGTTTTTACCTTGTGTTCTTTCAATAGGAAAAGCAGAAAACACTTCTTAAAAATACTAGAAAATATAAGCACCTACTTGTTTTTCTCTGACACAAGTCTCTATCAGCATGACTTCAAATTAATGCCCCTATCATGCCCTAAATGTCAATCAACAGCTGGTCCCATTCTCCACCTACCCCTGTCTCCATTTTGCCTCTGAAATAGTTTATTTTGTTTCTCTGAACCTTGAATACACATTTCTGTGTTGTAAAATGAAGCAGATTAAAGTGATTTGAAGGTTTCTGAGGGCCAAAAAGAACCTCTTCAATAGCGTGTCCTGAAGCTTTCCCGATGTAGGCAATGAAAAGAAATCAAAGGTAGAAGTTCTGCTGGCACTAAGATGAACTGCATGGAGCTTGTAAGCTTGAAATATCTCTATCCAAGACTACAAAGTGCAGATTAAAGCTGCTTTATTCTACCACTTTCCTCCCCCAGAATTACTTTCTGTTTGTATCATTTGCCATTTATACATCTGCTCATACTAATATTACCTTTTCCTTTCAACTGTAATTTCCTTGCTTGTTATTCAGAGATTACAGTCCAACCAAATGTTTTTGATGAGTACTACTATCTGATCTACTTTCTCTTTTCTGACCAACTCTTCACCTAGTGTAAATTGGGAGAGCTTTGCTGTTCCTGGAGAAGGTTACTTTGTGTTGCTCCTGATCACATTTTCAAGCTTGTTCCTCACTCCCCACACCCTATTTGGCCTTACACCAGTGTAAGAAGGAAAGGAAATTCTGGCCATGGAAAATTATTTTTGTAGTTCTTTTTTAAGTGACAGTTCTTGTTATATATATTTTTTTTCAACAACTCTTCATACTAAATAGGAATATTTTTTAGGCTCTCTGTGTTGGCAAATATTATTAACAAGAAGTGATCTAAGTTCTTCATATCATGCACTGCATATCCCTCTTTATCTCACCTATATAAGGTTAACTAACACACAGAGGAATATTATTATTTAACTTTGGAAACTATTGTTAGCTAACAAAATGCTAATTCTAGTATTTTTACCTGTTAGATATGTTGAGAGCTTTTCCTTGTTGTCAGCTATTTTTCAGAAATTATGTACATCTGTTTCAATTAAAAATGGTTAGCAATTTGTGTGCTACAACAAGGTCTGGGCGAACCTTAATTTGCCTTGTTGTTTAATGTTCAATCTTTTTCTCCACTCCTTTGGTATGTACATATTATTCCCATTTTGAAGGTAGCTGGAAGCAGTTTTTAAAACTGAAGATCCCGACTTTGCTAGAAAGCCAAGGAAAGAAAAAATGCTAGTATTGCCACAGTATTGTCTTCAGTGATGGCACAAAACACCTGTGCGGCATAACACAGCCCTGCTGAAGGATGCAACCAACAGGACTGGCAATGGGAAACAAGCAAGATGAAGTTTAAATATGAGATGTGTACTGTGCTAAGCTTTACAAAAGGAAACTTGATTCAAAAATGCAGAATGGCAACAAGAAAATAGTTAAAATGAATTTGAAACTGAGTAACCAATTCTGTTTTTTTAAAACAAAAGGCAACCTTTACTTTAGTGTCTGACTGATGATAATACTATTTTCTTCCACTTGGAAGAGACAAAATCTCATCTGGAAGGCTTTTGCCCACTCTTAGAAATGGCTCTTAGAAACGAAGAGATAACTTGGATAACAGCAAAAATTTAAAACACATTTTAGGGAATGCTATATGAAAATACATATTGATATAACTGGATATAATTGCAGCAATAGGATGCTTCATATACTGCTTCAGCAATCAGACAAGCAGAGTGTAAGTGTAGGCAGTACTGATAATTTAGAAAAATCTGTTCTGGTCCAGTCCTCAACCAGTTCTTGTATTAAATGTCTATAATGAACAAACTAATTTCGTATTTAGCCTAAGACCAGCAAGCTTCAAAAATTTGTCAGGGGTAAGTCTGACCCATTGCAACAGCCATAATCTATGGGTTATTTTCCTGTGCACATAGTATTTTTCTCTTCACGCTGAAGTTATTAAATTCCTGCTAAACTGACAAAGCAACTGAAGAATAATATAGCACAAAATAACTTATCAGAAATAAATACAAGGATAACTAAGTTGTTTTCTGTGTTTTAATCTTGCTGTGCATGGGTTTAGCACAGGGTCATGGGACATAACATCTCATTCTCAGCTGTGGTCCTTGCAGAACAAGGACACTGCTGTGACTCAGGGCAACAATGGAGCAGCAGCAGAACACAGCACTGAGTTTCCTCTGCTTTCTATGTTTAATTGTACTGAGTGTTTCCTCTCACCTGTCTTTTTGTCTTCCTTCATTTTAATAAGGAGAGGAACATTTAGTAATTGTTGAAATGTCCTTGCTTTTTATAACTAGACCTTTGCAGTTAACAAATTCCATGTATCTCTATCTATTAATTTCAATTTGCTAGCTATGTTTTGTTTGTGAAAGTAGAAAGTGAATGATAGTCATAAAAAGATATGTACTTGAAGTGGCTGAAAGAACTGCCAGCAGGTTCTGAGTACAATGCTCACTATGTGAGGGCTGAGCACTGTTCAAGCACAAGCCCCTGACTCCTTCTATCATGACACTGTAGTCAATAATAGCAATTTTTTAAGATTACGTATTTGGGTAAATAGAGATAAATACTTATATTGGAATGTGATGATGCCCTTCTTGCAGTTGACAATGGTGAGAATGGTGTATATTTTCTTCAGGCTAATTAACCCTGAAATATGTTAATATGTTTCTCAAGGATAAACTTTCATTAGTTTTATATTTCTCCCCCCTATCCCACAACTGGTCTTGAGGGTAAAATGCTTAGGCACATAGCCTGGTGTTTGTTATTCAGTATATTCAGAAATACATGCAGCTAAAAGTAAGGAATGCACTGTGTAATCTTATTGTTATTTCAAAGTAATTTTTCTCTTCAGTTTTGTAGCTGAATAGGTCTAAATGTGTCACCCACCTGGGTTTATTACCCATTCACTTCCATTGTTTTTTGCTTTAATATAGGGAGTGGTTTCGGACATGAGGATGAACCTATCCAAAGAGGGGAAGCAAGGTGTGTAGGAGGCCACACAGAGATTCTAAAAGATCTCTGTTTCCAGCCTCATATTTCTGTGAGCTCCCAGTTTAACTCAGTGGTGGCTCAAAACAGCACTCCTCACAGTGAAAGCCCTCTAGTTCACCTCCAAGGTCTTCTGGCACTGGTCTCCCATGGATGTTAGGACAGCCTGTACTTTCCTCTGATCCTCCAAAGCTAGAGTGTGCTCTCCAAAACTCTTGCATCTGACCCAGCATTCCTAGTGCCTGCAATCTGTCAGTGTTTTGTACAAGATTTCTGAGAAATTTTCTCTGATTAAAATCTTTGCCTCAGCTTGTCATGGGCACTTGTAGCACCTGAGTGCATTTTGTTTTCCTATGGCCACGCTTTTCCTAGGCATAGAATAGGGCCTGTGGGCAGTTTCTGAGTCATAGTTGTGCTAGCCATTGTCTTTTGTGGAAATGTTTTCTTCAGACTCATGCTGGCCAGGCAATCCATTTACCCTTAGCCAAGTCATAAAAGGGTCCTAAAGAACCTCCTAAAAGTTGGATGGAGAAGGCCTTAATAGAAAAATTTAATTTCTGGTAAGTTTGGAGAAAAAATTAAAAAAAAATTCTCTTTTGTTTTTTTTTTTTAAATTTTTGAAAAGTATTCACAGAATGGGAGAGTGTCTGAACCATGCATAGAAATACCCTGGTGAGCAATCTGAGACTGCATTAAAGTGAGGATTAGTGGGAGTTTGAAGCCCTGGGGTGATTACTAGTATTCTTCAGTAAGCCTGTAGCAGTTTCTCCACTCAAAATAATCACATTGATGCAAGAAAAAAGGAAGAAAATCTCACATCTTTAATGAATGCACTACATACACAAATCACAGTGTGGCACTGAGAGAGCAGAGGTGGCAGCAGGTTGGTTTGACTAACTGAGTCAGTCAGGTTAATTGGCTCCAAAGCAGCATTCAAGCTGAAGGAAGACCTACTGCTGATGGAGGCTTATGGCAAGGTTAATACAAAGCAAATTTAGGGCAAAAAAGGATGCATCTGTTAGTGTCCTGCATGGTATTTACATGGTTTTAATTTCCACTGCAGGCATGTTATTCACCCTTCTGTGTTCCAGTATAAGAGTACACATTGAATACACACTTTCAAGAAACACTAGGTATTAGCTTAGCAGGTTTAAATCCAATAGTTTGAAAGGGGGAATTAGCCTGCTTACTGAATTGTCTATGCTGTTTCTCATATAGTGAATCGGTTTGTTTTGACTTTGGTATCACTATCCTGTGCTGCATTTATAACTATAGAAATCTGAATGTTTACAGTATGGTAAAGAAATACAATGCTAAAAACAGTCTTAGGACAGATTCTGTGAGTGACGCTCATTGGGTAGGAAATCCCAAAGAATGTGAATTATGTGCATCTGTCTGAAGCTGCCTGAACAACCTCACCCATGCCAGGAATATTTTAAATTCTGGGTTTGCTACATTTCTCTGGAAAGACTGCATTTCTTTAAGCACAAAAAGATGACCTTTCCCAACTTATGGTAATGGGGCATCAGAAGTACTTATGACATTTAATAGGAGGCATTTTAGGGGACTAACAATGTATCAATAAGGGCATCTTGCCTGTAAATGATTATTTATTTTACCTAGGAAAGTGTGAAATGATAAAATTCAGTCCACCATTTCAGAAAAAGAATATTGTCAGGTTTTACATTAAAAATAAAAATGAAATACTGCTGAATGGTTCTGAAGCTTCTGTTAATACAGAAAAGTATTAAATTCCTGAAACACCCTTGGACAAAGTACCCTGTAGTTTTAAAGTTAAGTACATTTACTGTAGTGGGAACAGAGAAAGTATGCCTATGTATGTTTTTCTTTGAACTTCCTCAGCTGTGCTGAAAATACAATATATGTCTCTGGTAGAGTGACTCTTCCATTTCATATTTATGGGTAAATCAGTACCCAAAACCAATGGCAAAAGCTAGTGATCTTGTAGATGAAGAAAACACCCTGTAATTTGCTATGGGCATCACAACTCTTGGGATTTTAATCTTTATTCAAAAAAAATATATGTATTTAAACCCAGGATCTCCATAAAAAATGTTCAGACCACATATAGACAAACACTGACTAGACAATTTACCACATCCTATGCAACTGACAAACTCTAAAAAGACATTTAACCTTTTCCTTTTTATTTTTTAAATTTTTTCTCTTTTACTTTTTTTTTTTTTTAAAGTATTTTTCCATAAATACTTTGCTTCTAGTTTTACCATTAAATCATTTGTTTGGATATGAGTCTAGACATACAGTGATTTGAAGGGAACAGGTACATTCCACATGTCCTGCCAGAAAATCTATTGATTCCCTAGTTAGTGCCACTGCTGGAAAGAGCAGGCTAAACAGAACAACTCAGTGAGTGAATGGATTAGCTGTGCAGGGTAATCTGACTCTCTGGATTGGAGAAGACTACTCAAACTAGATGAAGAAATAGAAAAATCTGCTCAAGGAAGCTTTTGGGTGTCTCTGGAGACATTCTGCCCAAAGGCTGATGTTTTCAGTTTGACTGCCAGACAGGTACCAGCAGAAAGACACAAGTGTTGTACTTTACCTTGGAGTCTTTGTATGTTTTATCAAATGATAGCTTGATGTAAAAAATAAACAGGCTCTTGCAGCAGGGTTTGGAACTCAGGTTTTCCTATTTCTCGGAGAGTGCCCTAAATGGTTTGGCTAGAAAGTAACAATCCTGGCCTAGTAAATATCGAATTTCTTTACAAAGGTGGAACAGCTCCAGTAGAAAGCATTAAACCCACCATATTTTCTTCAACCCCAAATAGTCTGTAGATCTGCTATGAGAATGCTCTTCCATGCAGTGAAGGAGGAGGGCTTGAACTTTCATTGAACACAGCCTTGTTCAGAGGTTCTGATATTCTATGTTAGTGTGTTAGTAATGGACTTGTTAGTTAAAGAAAAAAAAAACCAACCAAAACTCAAAGGGCTGTCCTGTCATGTTTTAAAAGAAACTTATAAGGTTAAGCTTTCAAGTGTCAGGATTGGGAAGGATTTAAGAAATCATTTCTCATACTCTCTGGTGGCCTTGTGTTGATGTTCTGCTTCTCATTTGGTCCCTGCAGTCCTCCTGCACATTGATATACAAACACTTCTGTATTGAATGGCAAAACAATGAAAAGGGGCTTGAAAAATTCTGATGTGCTCAGTATTGTCTCTCTCTCGCTCTTGCCTGGCAAGTTATATTTTTAGGTGTCCAAGTTCTCTGTGCAAATTTTATGGGAAAGAGGCACAAACTACAATAGAGAATGATCCCATTCAGGACCAAATAAGGGAACCAGATGTATGCAAATCCATGAAGACTGCTGAGGGAGCTAACTATCCTGTTTGAAAGGTCATTGCTATTGAGGGAGGTTAAAAATGTCAAGTGTCACACTTATCTTCAAAAGAAATCAAATGAAATGGCAAAAAAGAAAACCTAGGGAACGACCAGCCTCACCTCAGTCTCTGGAGGTTGTGGAACAAATGCTGCCAGAAGCCATGTTCAGGCACACAGAAAATGAGATGGTGAGAGGGAACAGCCAGCACAGATACATCAAGGGAAAAATGTGGCTGGTTGATGCAATTGTGTTCTTTTATGAGAGGAGAGAAAGGAAAAGCCATGGATGGCATTTCCATTGCTTTTAACAATACAGTCTCCATAGCATCACTGCAGTTCAGCCAGTGAGATAAGGACTACATATGCATTTGAGGTGGGTGAAACCTGGCTGGACTGCTGGACTCAAAGGCTGTGATTAATGGCTTGAAATCCAGCTGGGTGTTGAGTCATGGCAAATTACCTAAGGGATTGTACCTGAGGCTCACACTGCCTAGCATTCCTCACCAGTGACTGGGCAATGGGACTTCCAGCCCAGAAAGTTCACAAACTATACCAGTGATTTAAAGGCTACAGGTCAAAGCCACCATGTAGCAGGACCTTGATAATCTCGAGGTGTGACCAGATGACCTCCACAAGTCCCTCCCTTCCTAAAGTAGTCTGTGACCCTTTTCCACACCAGGGAACAGATTTCCAAAAGTGGGATGCTGTGAAATGAGAGCAAGAGCTGCCTCACATAAAAGAGATTAATTTGCTTCTGAAGGGCTGCATATGGCTGAGTGGCAATCTAATATTGTATTGGAGGGACCATGAAGGAAGCTAACAGAAAAAAGTTATAATGTAAAATGTAATATTTCTGCATGTGTTCTGTTAACTTATTTGATAAAGAAAAACATCCCAAAATCCATGTAGATAGCCAAGATACAAAAAGAAACCTAAGTCCCCATTTCCACAGACATTGTTAGAAGGAATTACTTAAGAGAAAAATCAGTCTTGCAACATTTATGAATAGAGCTGACATAAAACTGTCTTAAATCAACCAGTGAGCTTTTTTTCTAATAGTTCAACCCTTTATTGAACTAGTCATATAAAATTATTTCCAGAAGATGTAATTCAATAATTATCTGACCCATTTTGAAATATGTTTTATTTTTAATGCTATGAGTAGATCATACTTAGATGCTCATAAATTATGTCACTTTGAAAGGAGGACATAAAACAGCAAAAGGTGTTAAATAAAAAGATCATGGTGTCTTGCAAATGAATAGTTGGGTACTTAATGTCAGGACATACAATGTAGAAAGCACGATCTAGAAAGTATTGACTATTCATTGAAATTAATGCTCATGGACAAATGGGTATTATTAAACTTCAGAAAACAATCTTTATACTTTCTGAAACAGTCTCATCCTTAAAGATCATAACATCTTGGTGATTAAATGAAAATGAGATAGTAGCTACATAATGGCAAGCACTATTAAATTAACTTTTAAAAGAAATTCACTAAATGCTTAATACTAACACTGGGCTGAGAAAAATGCAGCTGCAAAGAATTTCATTAAAATGGCAATGCTCAAACTTAAATTTGATTTTAATGGAAAATTTATGAAAGACAGTTATTAAGACTAGATGGGGGAGATGATCACTATCATCCTTCTATTAGTATAACCAAGGGCTTAATTTTCCTTACCTCTTTAATTGTTCTTTCATCTTCTCCAGTTCCATGCTCTGCTTCCTAAGAACATGTACTTATTGAAACATATTTAGATTTAAGCTGGAGTATAGGCTTCAAAACCCAACAGGTTTCCCTGTTTTTACATGAAATAAACAAATCTATTTCTCAGTGGTCATGGTCAAACCTTATTACCCCACTAGAAGTATGTATGCCAATTCTACCAAGATACTTACTTGTATTTTGAAGTTATGTCTGTTGTCTAAGATGTGGGGAATTGGCCACTGGCAACCAGTCAGAACCATTTAAGGGAAATACTTGCTCATCAGTTTTGAACTTGGAAATTGTGGGTTCTGAACATCTCATTCATTTATTTTGTCACTGATGACTCAAGACTCAGAAAAACTTTTTATTCCCACATTTACTCAATTGTGCATTGTACCCTTTTTAAATGACTGTGTCAGATGTCAGGAAGATGTCTGCATGAAGTATTCTAGACACTATTTTTCCATGCTTAAAAAAAGGTAAAAATCAAAAAAAACATTTTTATTCACTGATGTGAAAAAAAAAAAAAAGGTACAAGAAAAACCAGATATTTAAAATGTGCAAATTGTGGAAATGTGAAGAACAATGTAAGATACAGAGCTGTATTGACTTTAGTTAAGCTTAGCCAGCTCAAAGGCAAATTGCAGTAACTAATATTCAGCCTGGGACTGCAGAATGTCAGGCATAGCATGGAATTGCTCTGAAGTGGATGTGTTTGCCTGAACTGGGGAATGTGGAAAGGACTTTCTTGTTAATGTAATTAAGCAGCTTTAAAAAACACAGCTGGGAGGTTTTATGGCACATAAGTAACCGGAGCATAGGTTTTCCTCTCTCCATTCATACTAGCTGTCATAGCAGGTGTTCCCCACTTCAACATGTTTTGAATGTGCAGAAGTCCTCCTTACTGAAAAGGTTTGAATTCCCTCATGCTCCTCCGGAGCTGGCCATAGTCCTTGCTTCCTTAAAAAAACCCAGGGCTGATATGTGCTTTGTAACTAGCATGCATCCTTACGAGAGGGAGAGCTGTACTGTTTTGTAGTGACTTGAATTGTGTCAGTACACTGCATAAATTATGGAGTTTGCAGTGCTTCCTTTTTTTCTTGTACCTCTGTATTTCTTCTGACACTTCTGCCTTCAATAGTCTGCCTTTTCTAGAAGACTAACCACACTCATGTCACAAAATGCTTGTTCACAGCATATAACAGATTTCTACTGAAGAGAAATGTTCAAAGAACAAATAATGTCCCAAATCAGAGAAATATTTATGAGTTTCAGTATTGTAGACAGGGAAACCTTTAAGAAAAAGTTTTAGAAAAATATTTTTCTTTTAGGAAAAACATCTGCTGAAAAGTCCTCTGAATTTACTGTTTAATGCAGTTCTACATGTAGATACATTTTGTCTGTAAAGTGGCAGACATAACTATGCCAATGAGTAAGGAGAATGACTGCTATAATATATGTTTCCCTGGTAACTAAATTGTAATTATTCATAGAAATGAATCTATAGGCCTCAGATAAGCAATATTCAGAGTATTTGTTACAGTTCTACCATAGCCTAAATATAGATAATGTAGTAAAATTGGATTTAGCTGGGTGTTGTTCACATCCCTTAGGTATGAACAAAAATGGGTGCATTTGCATTTATTTGTAAAAATCCTTGCTCTGAATGTAGCTATCAGGAAGCAGTGTCAGCTGATATCCTAAAAGAAAGCAGGAGATTTGAGTGTGTGATATGGGGCAGACAACTGAACATGGACTTGTGGAAATGACTCACAACTCACAGAACTGAGACCCTTTAGCTGCAGTTATAAAATCTGCCATTTGAACTTTTGTGTGAAATTTACACTCCAGCTACCAATAAATCAGTCTGCATTTCCATCTTCTTCCAAATAACCTTCAATGAGGTCATCCAAAAAGAGATAAACAACAGTGTTTCATCGAAGTATGTGCCTCTGTTTTTCCAATGGGAATTACAAAATGAGGCATCTCTGAAAGATAACTTGAACATGGTATTTCTTTCTTATTTTCCATTAAATGATGAATTGGAAGAAGACTTCTCAGCAGAAGCCAAAAGTGAAGAGTAAATTAAATTTTTCTTTACATAATATACATGCTGGTTATGTGTTTGGGGAGGACTTGGAGTTTTTAAAAGAACATTTGCAATATTGTGCTGCAAAGTTTGAGAGACCATTAAGCAAATTGGAAATCTTATACATGGAAGAAATATTATGTTCAAGGCTTCAGTACTTGCTATGATTAGAGTGCTCTTTGTGGGAGATTTGTTAATATTTCTTCTTCCTGGACACCTGCCAAGCTTAAGGCTTTAATGCTCTGAGACTGTCATGAAAGTGGGGACTGACTGCTCAGAGCTTGTTGACTTGCCAGGATGTGGGTGTGGGAGGTAGTATACAAGTGAACAAAAGAGGGGCAGGAAAAATAGTCTTGACATTCTGTGATAATCTTTTGTTTAGAAGAAATAAGCCTGTGGCTTCAGGATTTTTATCTATTTTCTGAACTCACCAACAAAACTGAGACATTTTAGAGATGTGATCTCTTTTCTTGATTCAGAAAGAATATCTATGTGTTTGTTTAAAAAAAAAAAAGCAAGAAAAACAAGGATTAACACATCACAGAATATAGGTAACTAAGTTCAGCATTTGTCCATGATATTTATCAAGTGAAATGAATAATTTTGACACAGAAAATAATTTCTTTTCTTTCATTTGATAACCTCTAGAAATCTCTAGTGGATCTCTGCAAAAACTGATTGAAGCTTGCTGAAAATAGACTAGATTTTCTGAATCATGTTTTATGGATCTGGACAGTACAGCCCTTGAGCCTCTCTGAAGCATATGCTCAAAATCCTTAGACAAACAAATTGCACAGATAAAAATAAATAACAGCATTTGTGAGCTTTAGCCAAATTAGATCAGTGTAATTAAGTATTCAACCTTCCTTAGAATATAGGAGAGGGCTAATATGCAAAGCTCAAATGCTTTTGGAGGGACGAATTGTATTTTGTGAGTTTGGAAAAAGCTGCTGAAAATGGATGTGGCTGCAGGGTTTCCACACAGAGCACTGGATCCTGAAGGCATTCAAGACAAGACAAATGTCTGGAATACACCCATCTTTAGTATGTTAACATTCACAAAGCCTGACTCGTGCAGGCTTCACAAATACTGGTTTTCAGCTGGGAAATGAGGACTGAAGGTCTAGGGAGCTTGCACAGTTTCAACTATCTATCAAGCTTGCCTGCAAATTGACCTGCATATGACTTTTTTGTGTGTTTAGCTCCATGTTCAGATTCAAAGATGGATGATTGGCAACTGGGTAAGATGAGTTTGATATGTGGCTGTCAATTCTCCTGTGACAAATGAAAAAGTAGTGACACAGGAAAAAAGAGATTATGTGTGTAAATGAATGTAAAAGGCTCCCTATGATCTCTCATGGAGAGGTTAATAAATTTTGGGAAGAAATGGGACCATTAACATTATAAATTTTGACATCATCCAGAAAGCAGACTGTAGATCCAGTCCATTACCACATTTATTCCATAAATAAATTTTGGTTTATAAAAAAAGTCTGGTATATAAAGGTATGACAACTAATAGTAGTTAGGAAAATAGCTTTTTTCTTCAGTGAAGAGAGGGAAAATTGCTTTGTATGTCCGGGAAGAGCCAAGGAATGAACTCAAGAACTGAATCCTAAATCATCAGTTAGCTGTTAATTTGCTTTCTGACTGCCCCAATGACCTCTCTCCTAAATGGCCCCTAAACATGGTTAGTGTCACATTCCACCACTGACACTGTTCCCAACCATTGGTATGAGTGAAACTGCATCAAATTTAACTTCCTTTATCCTTTCAATCCTCCACTTCTACTCCCAAACCTTGTCACCTTCTAACATGTCCTCTTGCTGGAGCCAGGGTGTGCAGAACACTGACCACAACCCCTTTTATTCAGAGAATTTAGATGGAGGAAAGAAAAAAGTTGTAATTGTCTCTTAAGGAGTCCCAGTCCCAGCAGAGCTGTGAGCAGCACGCTGTAATTCAACTTGCCTTTAAACCCTACTACAAGACCTCACCAGCCACAGCAGCCTCTCCCTACCAACCTTTGCCTCTGCTAGCTACCTTCTGGAAATGTTTTTGTGCTTCTTTAGTTCCAGATGACAAATGGCACACCACAGGTGGTGGTGATTACCTCTCCAGTCACTGAGGGTGCAGAAGTGGCTTTGCCACTGATGAAACTCTCAGGTTCTGACACCTGTCACCGCTGCCCTTCTTGACATTGCATTATCCACAGACCACTTGCATGGGAAGTAAACCCCTGGGGAGTTTTTAACAGAGGATATGGCAGGATAAATTGGTGCTCTTCTCTGCTAAATTGAAGCCTCCAGAGCCCATCTGTGCTGGCTGGCCACCTTCCCAGGTGTTTTACACTTGAAGGAAGAAAAAGACTCCAAAGAAACCCCTCAAAGTCCAACAGTTATCATAATCCTTTTAATACTCCTGAATTTGAGTGTTATGTCCTCTCCCTGTCTGCCTGCCAGCCAGCCACTATAAAAAAACCCAAGTGTTTGTAATCCAGACATTATTTCCTGTTGGGCTAGGAGTTTCAAGATAGCCTGACATGAGGCTTAATAGCAATAAAGAAAGTTATGGAGGGTTATGGAGTACTTCAGAGTAGGAAGTGCAGTGATATTCACAGATGTTATTGATTTAATTTTATTTATGAATTGTGAAGAATCAAATAATAACAGAGCAGAAACAACTTGCTGGTTAAAGAGAAAATTGTATTTATCTAACCATCTGTTTCGATACTGTTCTAAGTGATTTATGGTGAATCTGGAGGAATCTGCTCTTCTATAAAGCAACCCAAGAATTCAATCTTTTCCATCAGAGACAGAAGAATGGGGGGCATACTGTTTCTGTCTCTTCCAGTGTTAATCTGCCAGCCTTTACCCCAAGGTAAAGTCTCATTTTTCTCATTTAATTTTTGGAGACTTTGCAGTTGAAATGCTGCATTGCCCCTGTCTGAGTCACATGTGATTGCAGCTGCTCAGCATATATATGCATGAATTCACTCAATTTCAGTAGGGAAATTTTAGGCTGAACCCTGCATATTATATATTAGAAAACAAAAAATCAAATCAAAACAAAACAAAAAAAAAAAACACTGAAAGAGATAAAGGTGGGAAAAGGAATGGAGGGAGACCTAAAATGTCCGCTGAATGTCATTATAAAATGAAGGTCTATTTGAAGGTTCTATAGACAATGAGGATGTTTATTTCCACTGCACCTTTTATATTTTAATCTAAATAAACATTGCCCTAAAGCAGGAAAGGAAATGATTCTTCCTTTTGATGTTCTCTGAGGTAAATCTTTCAGTATGTTGCCCTACTCTCTTTATTTCTTTTGTTGTTGTGGGTTTTTTTGTATATATATTTCCAAGGCAAATATTTCTACCTCTCAGGTTAAGATTTTTGATTTGTCTGTTGTGTGACAGTATCCTGGGTTAGAAAGCATCCATCAGCACTGGGACAAGGGCATTTAAAAGGAATTTTTTTTCCACTGTAAAGAATGTGGACTCAAATGCTGCATTTTGCAGTTAATTTTATGAATGAGATGAAACATTTACTTTTAGGAATATGAAGAGCAGAAAAGATGCTAATATATTTGTGTAAATATGTGTGCATAAGTTTGTCAACAGGCACATTATATGCATGCATCTGTACTAATGTAAAGGCCTATTCCTCCTTTCATAGGAACAAAGGAATTCTGACATGGATTTTATTTTATATAACAGGGGCACTGTTACAGCAGCCTAAAATAAACATTCAGGCCTTGACTGAAGTGTTTAAGCATCTGACAAGCCTATTGAATTCATGAAGTTTCTTCACATACTTAGAGCCTGGCATGTGTGTAAATATTTCACTGTAGCAGGGTCATGAGACCTCAATTCAGCTCTTATAAAAATCAGTGGAAAACTTCCTTTTGATGCTAAAAGCAGTTGGATATGTTTGCAGTGTGTATTTTTTATACTAATGCAGAGTGAGCCAGCTATATCGCAGGAACATTTGGTACACCTTAGAAGTCTTAGGGTTTGTGAGCAGTAGCAACCTTACACCAACAACATTTATCTAGATTGATTAGGAGATGTGAATAAAAAGGCATTCCCAGACTGGCAGAAGGCAGTGAGCACCTTCCAGAAAATGCAGCATGGAATGAGCTGTGGCTGAGGAGCCGTCAGTGGTGGCAGAAGGGTGTGGTGGGAGCCCACAAGGATGACTGAGGATGATAAGTTCATTCCTTGGATGTATCAGGGAGACAGCTGTGTTGTCACACCCCATGTACACCTGGGAGTATGTGGGTAAATCCTGATACAAGGAGCTAATCCCAGTTGGGGAGGAAGAGCAACATCCATCCATCTCAGAGACTGGAACTTGGCACCCAGGCAGGTCCAAATTTCTGGAGAAGAAAAAACATGCTGTGAGTTGTGCAGCATAACTGCAAACATAAAACTATCACTGCTTTGACTCCAAGCCTGCTGAAAAGGCTTTGTCTACAATTGCATTAAATTATCCCAAGCAGACTATCACGGTTTAAATTTCCCTTGCTTCAGACTTGGAGGAGAAGATGGGATGGAGGAAAATGCAGAGAGGCACCCCTGGGAGATACATTGCATGTGTCTTTTTGATAAGTGCTTGGGGATCTGAACAAGACCTGAAAAGTGAGGTGGTACTATGCCAGCTCACACTCAATTGTTCCTGGAATGCTGTTTCTAGGCATTTCTTTAGCAAGAAAATTTGCATAAAATCTGGAGAGGGCAATGAGGTTGTAATGGATACAGTTTGGCAAAAAATGACAAATATCACAGGTAAATAACTGTATAGGGACACCTAATTACCTGTGGCATTTGAAGGAAATTGATTGAAAGAGTCCCATCTGAGTAATCTAAGGAGATAAAAGGAGGTAATTAGGAACTGGAACTGCCTGAATATTTTCAGAATTTCAATATGGGGAAATGAGAAGAAAAATCATTCTGTTTTGACCTGTTCTGTTGGCAAGAACAAATGCAAGGGAGGGGAATATTTAAGCTGGCTAATATAGAGAAAGTCTATTCTGAGGCAATCGATCATAAGACATTTAAAAGAAATAAATGGGAAACCCTTCTATTGCATTCAAAATAAGACTCAGCAAAACTGAAAAATAGAATGTAGGGTAGGCAAAGAATGAAAAACAAACCAAAACATTTTAGAGGTGTTTGATATATGTATTTCATTAAGGAATCAATTAGGTTTCTGTGCATTCATTTATGTAAATTCTAGATATTTTTCCCTTTATATATGCTGGTTAGTACAGTCAGGCTTTCTTTTGGTTTGTATCCCAAAGTTGAAATTCAGCCTTAATTACTACTTGACTCTCAGGTATGTACAACACTCCTTTGGACTGAGTATTTCCATCTTCTCATCCTATATGACCTCAGTTTCTGTTAAGAGAACATCTGCCTACTCTTGCTCTGATGAATAAAGCACCCTTTTCTACTGTCCTTTCATATATGAAAATGTTCTTTGTCTTTCATCTTGCCTTTTCTGTAATCTCTTCACTGTTGTACTTCAGCTGTTTCTCAGTGCTTTATGACAGCCTAGCTCTGACTGACATAAAACTGAGAGTTAGGTTCCTCAACAATCTTCCTAAACATTTTGCTTCAAAAGATACAGTAACATATAATTTGATTCCTATTCTGTTCAAGGCTCAAAATTTTTGCTTGAATAAGGGTGGAACATTGAAAGGTCAAAAGACAAAAGTTATTGCTCGCTGGGCAATTTTTTAAGCCAGAAAACCTAACCCAAAGGTAGCCCTTGCCAGAAACACAGGAAGACTTGGCAGCAATGACATGTGCTTCCCTGCCTGTGTGACATCCTCTCCCAGTCTCTTCCACTTATCATTGACATGGACCCACAACATCCAGAGTCAGCATCCATCTTTTGCACCTGTCTAGTGCTGCTTCCTACTTGTTCCTTTCTACAGCTCAGGAGCTACTTTTGTTCGATTTCCTAATTATTTCAAGTTTCAGTTAGGTTAGTTGGGACAGTAGGAGGTATCTGGTAGACTGACAGCCTCAGGTGGTGATATTGTGCAATGTTTGCTTCATTGCCTTGATATTATTATGCTGTTTATTTTGTTACTCAGCTAGAAAGGATATGCTGTTTGAAGTTTAGATATTTCGTTGATAAGTGGAAAGATAAATGTAATAATATTGCCAGCTAGAGAGAGTAATCTAAAACTGCATTGACTAAAGGACAGCTATGCTACATTTCTCTGGAGGGAGACTGACTGGGAGGAGGAGACAACTCTTATTACCCAGACGTGTTGAGGAGGGCAGGTTTCACTTTGAGAGAGGCTGAGCTGGTTTTCCCATCCTTTCTCTCCCGAGTGCGTATGTTACAGATTCATATAAAGGTCTGCCATGGTTTCAGCCAGGATAGGGTTAATTTTTGCAGTAGCCAGGAGGGGATGTGGCCAGGACATGGAGGTTGTTCTATACCACCTCATGTCATTTTCTGGGGATGGGGTCCCTTCTGGTTGAATAAGCACGGCAGCAACTGGTCAGGCAGTGCTAGTTCCCTCTGTTACTGATACTATTGCTGTTGCTGTTTGTTTTTCTTATTCCATTGCTCTTTCCAGTAAACAGATCTTATCTCAATTCATGATCTTTACCCTTTGTGCCTCCAATTCTCTTCTCCATCCTATTGAAGGGGGAGTGAAAGGGGGGAGTGAGCAAGCAAGGGGTGTGAGGTTTGGAGTGCTTCAATAGGAACACTAAAATGGAGAATATCATTCTTAAATTACAACAGCCTTATTTAAATCTCTTTCTTGACTCATGCCAGCACACAAAACACTGCTACAGAGACAAATAAATAATTCCCTTTAAAATTCTTTGAACCTTGGGATAGAATTCACCCACTTCAAGCAAACGAAGCAAGTGAGCAGACATGGGATTTGCTCAAGATGGAGCACAGAGGCCATTGTGAAGGTGGAGCTGGAAATCTTGAGTTTTTAATCCCATGCATCTGCCTGTGTTTGGCAAGAGAAGATTTCTTGCAGGATGTTGGAAGATTTCTTGTTGGAGGTTGGATGCATTATGGTTTGCTTTTCTGT
>VZTX01019795.1:2238-17708 GCA_013400915.1 Pardalotus punctatus | reverse complement strand
GCGGCGGCACAGCGGGGACCGCGGGGACAGGAACTGGGGAGTTTTAGAGGGACAACCCAGGCGATGACAAACCCGCGCTGCCGCACATAGAGTTATCTCTGATATTCCCTTAAACCGAGGGGGAACTTCTCTTGAGAGCCAGGGATATTCACTTTCCTTTCTGTCTCCGTGTCTTGACGTGAAGTAGATCAGTTGCTAAATTGTTGCCCAAGCAATCAGGCGTGACACAACAACAAAACTGTTTCAGAGAACGAGTTTCCTGTTGGAAATCAATTTCCTTTCGAGTAACTGCGTTTGAGAAGCTGGAAGGTGGCAGAAAATGGTTCGGGAGCGATGTGGGATGTCAGAAAGCTTAAGGTCAACTAGCGTGCATAGAGGTTGTGAACTGTAATTGCTCTTAATGCTGTTTAAGATTAACCTCAGTGGTTATCAGGGTTTATTGCATCAGCACTAGAGGAAAAGGAATTTGTATGAAGAAATAAAACCAAGAAGCACAGTCAGCCATCTGCTGTTAAGCAAAAAAAAAAAAACCAAAAAAACCAAACTGAAAGTAGTCACTTTCAATATTAATATTAAACAAGAATATCCTTAAATAATAGAAGTGCACAGCCAGGAAGTATGTTCCGATTTTACAATCTTGGCAGACGAGATGTAAAAGCTCACTGTAGATGAAATGAATCATCAGCAAAAACACAAACAAAAAGCAGGGGGAGAAAGAATGAATAGAGTTGTTTGAACCTACCTGAATTGGGAGGGTATCATGAATAGTAAAACTGTTCACTTTGGAGAATTCCAAAAGTAAGGATAAAGTAACAAAGCATTAGCTCGCCCCAGGAACAAGCTGTGCCGGTAACAGCGCAGGTCTGTGGAGTATTCAGCACCTCCAGTGGCAGTAACTCCAGAACAGATCCACGTGCGTGGTCTAACAAAGTAAACAGAGATTGTATCGGAAAGGCCACAATGGAATCACGCTTCAAGGCTTGATACTCTTACTCCTACTGTGTCCCCAGCCTTTACAAATCCAGAGGAAGTAAGATAGTGCTCTGGATGGCTTATAGACAGAGGGACAATTTATACAAAAATTGTGACAAGGAAGGGCAACTTGTTGCATTTCTTAAAATAGTAGAATCTAGTTTTCCTATTTGTACATGTCTAAAAGCAGGTTTGTTCCTGAGAAATTGGAAAACATCTACCTTGTTGTTACGAAAAGGGAAAATCTATTTAGTTTACTGAGGAGCTTTGGCATAAGGTTGATTATTTCTGTCATTTGTGTGGTGGTGGCTCCTAACAATCCCAGAGGCAGACTGGAAGTTGCCCTACCAGGGACTGTTCAGAAGAGCCCCAGGAAAGCAAACCAGTGGCAAACAGCTCAGTAAAATGGGACTCAGCTCACAGCAGAAGTCCTTACAGAAGCCTCAGCCCCCGGGTAGGCCTTTCCTCCCTGAAAGTGCGAGCAATTGGAGGTGCCTTTCAGGATGGCTGGGAGGTCAGTGAGCTGTCCAGGCAGGAGAGCAGCCAGTTTCTATGGTCAAGGACACTTTCTCCTGCTCTGGGCACCCAATCACTTCTCTTTTTCACACTAGTGACAGATGGGTGAGAGGACCTGAAGCCATTATAGCAGTGTTTTGTAGTGTTTGTGGTACATTTCACACTAACTACTAGAAATCCACAATTAATACAATTTCTCAGGCACATTCTTGGTTTCCTCTGGTCCTGCTGCTGACCTTAATTAAAAGTTCACCTAAACTGAAAAATAATTGAATAAACCACCAGAGATTGAGAATTATTAGCCCAGTTAATTGTTTTGGAGGCCGGAAAAACAGTTTTACTGTTAATTTAAGACTCCTGGTTGGATTCAACGACAATTAACTTTATTGAATGAATCCACCACCAGCATTCAAGGAGACTGAGTCAGTGAAAATAACTGAAATTTCTGCTAGCAATGAGAGGTTCAGTGTCATCTGGAATTAGCCTGTTTAAATTAGTTGCATGGTTGAATGTTGGTAAATGGTAAATAATACTGGGGGGACTTCAGCTAGAGATTAATAGGGCCATTTCTGACTTGCTGGAAAAGAGTAACTGCTAGCTTTCTGAGATTATAGGATTAAACTGTATCAGTACTTTAACTGTGACTCATGAGCAGGGGCTTTCTGAAGAGAATTACATAAATTTCCCAAGGTCTTTCTGAATAACAAATTGTTCCAAATAATTTCCCCATCTTGAATACCTACGGGTGAAATCCTGGCTCCATTGAGGTCAACAGAAAAAGCCCTCTTGATTTCACTGGGGTCAGGATTTCACCCCCATACTCTGGGAAATGTTCAGGTCTTCTGTGGTGACTGGGTGAGGAAGAAGTGAGAAAGACTCTGGAGTTGCACATGGTATTTTCCAGCAACAGGCAATTCAGTCTCCTATGATTTTTATGTTTACCTCACTTAGAGATGAACCAGGTTCTATTCTCATTTGCACCAGTGTGGATTTACAGTGTATTTTTAGATATCTCTGAGCAAATTCTATCTTCTTGTCAAGCACATGACCCCAAACATTTCTTGCTGGGTTCCAGAAGTAACGTAGAGGGAACCATGCAATTCTGGGTTGACCATGTGGAAATTTATCTCACCCACTCTGCTACCCCGAGGCAATTGTTTACTTACCTGCACTAAGTTAATTACAATTGACTTTTCTGTAATTATTGTGGTTCTAATCCAGAGTAGATAACACATACTATAATTATTCACACAGCTATTAAAAAACAACAAGAACAAGAATAAAAACAACAAAAATCTACACACTAAAGAAGGCTGGAAAAGCAACATAGCAAAATCCAGTTTAACACAACTTGCTTTATGAACAAGGGAAGTATTACAATCTGTTTTCCTGTGGATTTGCACCTTATGTCCCCTGGATCACACAGAAAAGGTGCTCTGTTTTCTTCCAGGCTTTTTATCTCACCTCTGCTGGCTGAGATGGACTGTGACTTGCAGGGATGTGTGCATCAGCTAGCCCACTGTGTCTGGATGACTGATTGCTGAGTTTTGCCTCTTTCTTCCTCAGTGGAGCCACCAGTTTTCACAAAGCACATAGGGGCATCTCTCCCTTCAAAACTGGCTAAAAAAAACCCAAAAAAACCAAAAAAAACCCCAATGACTAAAAAGAGAAAAGTAGAGAGCACTGTGGGATATGTTAATTCTCTTCAGAAATCTACTAGAAATGAGGTTTCTCCATGGGTTTACATTTGCATAATTCCCCTAAAGTCTCTTCAATCACACTATTTTGTGTCAGCAGAAGATCCAGCCATAAATATTTAAGAATTTCAAGCCTCTCATAGAGGGCACATAAGGACAGTTTCGAATTTTACAAGAGCAAAGGAATGAAACAAATGGCTTCACATTTTTCATGAGTCAATCCCTCCAACTCAGCTTGCACTGTGGAGCCCCAGAGCATGTATAGACTTCTGCCTTTGTGCCAGTTCTTATCGTTAACTATTTTTCAGGAGTTTCTAGCCAGATCTACAGCTGTGTGCAAAATTGAGTCTGATAATTTTGTGACAGATCCTGTTGTGGTTAGCAAGCTTCAGCTTCTGGTAGAACTCATTAAGATAAGTGTAGCTGAGATCAAGGTATGCTCTGTCCATTTGAAGCCGGAATTTGTGGTGATATAGCTGTGAAGGCGAAGATACCCTTACTCTCCTTCTACGCTTTAAATAATAATACTACTTACTTGCTTTCTGATTTTTGTTCTTATTTTCTTTCTCTTCCTATTCACTCAATTCTCATTTGCCACACATTACCAGTTTAAAACTTAACAGTATACATATTTCCACACAATTAAAAAAAAAAAGTTTCAGAAAGGCCTAGAAATTGTGTCATGTGCTGATACTATTCCTACTTTTAAATACTAACTTTGAGTTAACATAAACTTGAAGGTTTTGTGAATGTCCAAATTCTTAACTGATTGTCTCTGGTGAGAGATTGGGCTAGACTAGGAATGGGGACTGAAGCAATGTAAGAACTACAGTATTATTCACAGTATGACATATACCTCTAAGAGATATTTGCCTTTCTAAAGTTGTTGAAAGACTATTATTATCTCTTTTTATCTTTCAGCAAAATGATGGTCCAACACTCAGGCCAGGTATCTGCATTAGAAGTCAGCGCCTCCGCAATTGTTCCCACTTTGTCCCCTGCAGGATCACTGGGGTTTGATGATTTCACAAATTTAACCCCACTGGTGAAGGAGGAACTGAGGTTTGCCATTCAGAACAAGCGTCAGTTCCACAGGATGTCTTCCACATTGGACACGGTGACTGTTTCTGAAAAGCCAGTTGGAACATCAATGATGAAAACAGAGGTAGGGCTCTTTAAATGGAATCTTGGTGTGAATGATTAATTCTCCAACAAAGTTTTGCCACAAGACCAGTAATTGTATCAACTATAGACAACCCTCTGTACCGTATTTTTTTCTTTTAAGCCAGTTGCTTGGCTCTCTGTTGAATTCTTCAGGGACAACCTCTGGTATTTCTCGTAGTTGGATATTTCATTTTTGATTATGGACTGCAGATAATGTTTTACAGTGATAAGAGCAAGTGCTAGTCCAGTTTCCCTTCCTAGTGGTGGTTGAACTGGGAATAAGTCACTGCTGGAGTTCTGTGTCTCTGAGAACAGTCCAGCAGAACCTGTGGGGGTTAGACTAAGACTTGGACCTGCTATGTCCATGCTATGTTTTTGCTTGAAGATAATAATATCCATGAAAACATTACTCTTTGAAAGTGGAGAAAGAGCTTCACTTAAGGAAAGCGTTACACCTTGGTCTAAGCCTCCACAGGAAACAAAAGGAAGTGTGCTAATATTCCATTTTTGGTGCTGACTTTAATTCTCTCACTCTCACTGTCTCGCTCATGACACATCCTTCACTCTGCTCCCTGTGCCCCTCCTCCTTTTCCTCCCTGGGAAAAGGAGGAGAGATGGAGGTGTGGGAGTCAGCCTGGGGAGACATTCAGCAAGCCCTTTGAGTACCACTGCTTTTAAATGAGCCATCATATAGATTACATACAACCCAACTCCAGTCGGGTTTTTATTGACAATTCTAATGAAATTACTACCCTTCTACTGTATGGAAAACAAGGTCAGAATCACTTTTTTATGTAACTCATGATATGAGCACTGACAACACTATCCGTGCTGATTTTAAAAATCCAGAAGTTATCAAAATACAGGTCTCATATTTACAACATCTAATGGATTGTGTGTATCTGTTTTTACGGGACAGTTTTCTCCTGAAGAGGATGAAAGAAAAAAAAGAAGAAGGGAGAGGAATAAAATTGCTGCAGCAAAGTGCCGAAACAAAAAGAAGGAAAAAACAGAATGTTTGCAAAAAGTAAGTGACTGGTTAGAATTGTTCTTAATCTTTCATCCTTCCAGGATACAAACAGATAGCATAGGGCACTGTCATAGTGGGAAATATGGAAAGATGTCACCCAAAACTCTGTAAACCCTTCAAAACATTAGTGATAAAAAATAAAGATGCCATATATTAAATCCAAATCTGGTTGAAACTGGAATAAAGTGAAAGCATGGTAAGAGTGAAAAGAGATTACTGTTTCAGTAATCAATCTTGTCCATGGGGTTAATGTTAATTTGAATGTGTACACTGAACACTAAAAGAAGTAAAATCATGTTTCATAAAATATTCACTGTGAAGAGCCTGCAAAAACTGACAAGTAATTTCTGACTTCTTTATGAACAAAGTGGTACGGTAGCTCAGATTCTCTGTTGTAGAACCCCAGATCTCCATCTCCTGCACTGTGGTATAGAACTATGTTACAGCAGCACCAGGTATACAGGTCTGTATATTCCTGTATCTAGGGCCAGGGAAAAAAAAATGTGTTTGTACTTTGTTAGCTTAACATGGGTTTGCAGATATGTGACGTGATGTTCCAGGGAGTCAAGAAGCAGTGTAGATAATTTTGGGTCAATTTTTGACCCAAAAAGCTCAGAATAATTTTGCAGAAGATAGCAATAATGCTTCAGGTATCTGCCACCACAAGTGAATGCAAGTTTGAATTTGGCTTTTCAACTTCCATTACGTTCTCTAAAGGCCAAAGGAGGTAACTCTTGATCTGATTTTCAGACTATTACTGACTGGGGAATGTGTAGTTTCATCATTACAGCAAACTAAGATCATACGATTCCTTTCCCTGCCAGCCATATGCCTTCCCACCAATAAAAGACCACAACTATTAGATAAACACTGCAACTATTTGAACTTCTCAGTGTAAATGTTGTGTCTGTCCTTTGTGGCAGGAATCAGAGAAGCTGGAAACGATCAATGCAGAATTGAAAGCCCAGATTGAGGAGCTGAAGAATGAGAAGCAGCATTTGATATACATGCTAAACCTGCACAGGCCCACCTGTATAGTCCGGGCGCAGAATGGAAGGACACCTGAAGATGAAAGAAATCTTTTTATTCAACAGATCAAAGAAGGCACATTGCAAGGTTAAGTGATATGGCAAACATGGAAATATTTATAATGTTTTTAACAGCTACCAGAATCCATGGGGGAGTCTGACATAATGTGTAGGATTCTATTAGTCAAGAGCCTTTAGGAAGGGCAGATTGCTTTCATAAGCAGAAAGAAAAATTTTGGCTTGACAGCGATTCTTGCCCTTGGAAGACCTGGTCTCAATCAAATTGAAGAGCCTTCTGCCTCAAATATAGGGTTTGCACCTGTCATACTTGCTGTTCCTAGGAGCTACAGACAACAGCTTCCGAAGTTTTAGCTCTCTGCTAGTATACAGTATCTGCACTCTTGAGGTTTGTGCTAGAACACTATGACTTCCAGTGATGCATGTGGTACAGACAGCTGTGCTGGATGGACACTACTTTTCCTTGTTGCTGGTAGGGAAAGAAGACTGAGTGTTTTTGAAGTGTCCAGAAGGATGGTTTCTGGCAGAATGTACTGATGCGTAATGTTGCATTCTAACCCAGCACACACACACAAAAAACCCTGTAGTTCCAACTAAGCTTTGTCATTTTATTCACAACACTTATGTGGGTTTTTTCTGTGACTCATCTCAGTGACTGAATTTGAAGAGTCTAGTAAGTGTCACAAAGAAATGTTTCTTGCAAAATAGCTGTGTAGCCTAGCTTGTATTTTATGAGCAATCACCCCAGATACTATCCCTTGGGGACTACAATTTTTCCTTGAATTGCTGAAGAGCAGCTTGTACCACCACTAAGTGACTTGGTGAATTGGAAAGAGGAAACTAACTGTGCAGGGGTCTTGGCAGAGGTTTTGCTCAAGTAAAGAACTGCAGGACTGAATCCCAGACTCCTGAACCTTGAGAATTTTTTTTTTTATTCGCCTAGGATCTAATCCTACAAGCCTTAATTCGTGTTATTACTCCTCAGTCACAGAAGAGGTTGCATGGATTTCAGTGGGTCTGCTCATGCAGAAAGCTCTTACAGGCATAAGAGTTTGACAAAGCTTTTTCCATCCTGGTAAGGATTACTTCCTTTTACCAGGTGATTCAGAGGGGAAAATTATGATTGCAGCTACTTTTGTTCTACATTTGAGTGTCAACTACAGTCAATCAGAAGCGTTACTTAGAATCTAAAGGAGGCAAGAGTTTTGATGTAGTGAATAATTGTTTTTATTTTTTATTAAATACTAACCTTGGATGTTTTTGAACTGGTAGAAGAGCTGCTGGACAAAACAGTTGGAGCTGAGTGTTTAAATTCTGATGTTTCTGTGAAATTCTCAGATTGTTTATTTCTATAAAATATACCCTTACAATTTTTTGTAAAAGAAAATATTATCCTTATTTATCACTGATATTATTAAGAGTAGAGTTAATAAATACTGCGAGCAAGATAAAACTGAAAACACCAGTGTTGCGCTGTCTTTTTACTTCTATCTCTTGGTGTTTAATATTATATATTCCTAAACTTCACCAGTTGTATTTGACACACCACTGTTGAAAACACTCAGCCTTCATCTTTTTTGAAGATGTGGCACTGAGTGTCTTGAATGATTGGGTACAGATATGGTACCTCCCAAAATTCTGTATCTCCATCAGTGGTGTCTGACTGTTCTATGTCATAATTCAAACACAGAATACAAGTGGAGCTTACAGTGCATAATATTTTACACCAGTTCTGCAGTGTTGAAATTGTGTGTTTGTTCTAAAGGCTAAATTAAAGATACCTCAGCCATGAGCTTCTTACCCTGCAAGTCTCGCATGAAGCCATCACGTATTGTACCTGATTCTTATATGATTGTTATATTCTGCAACAGAACTACTTAGTACCTATTCCTAAGATCTGGATATATTGTAATGTCCTATATCACATGTTAAAGGTATGTACTTCATGTATCTGAAAAGTGAATGTATTACAAAGATGACATCCCAGGTCCAATTCTGTCTTAAGAGCCCATTATCTTTCTGTATGTTGGAAGGAGGTTCCATTGACTTCAGTGAGAATTTTATTCATACCCTGTAAGCAGAGTTTGGAGCCTCTATGGCAACTACTCTGGCTTAAAGGGCAGGTTCTACAAGTAATTGGGCCAGTTGTTTGCCAGACAACAGATATACATGAAGTGTGTAACAATAAACTTGTCAAACAATGTTCATTATTTGACTTCTGTAGTGTGGAAATACAAAACCAAGGCATCATCCTGGTATCATACACCTTGGCTTTGCTTTTCACCTCTCAAATACCAGCAGACAAAGCTGTTAGTCTCATAATTGGTTACAAAGTATTCCCACAGAGACTATAATGACAGAATTCATGTGTCTCCCTTAGGGAATTTGTATGGTTGCTTTTAACCATATCACCGGTGACGCAGGCGTCATGCTTTTGTTGCTTGATCTTATTTACTCGGCATGCCAAATGTTAATATGGTACCACTACTATTGTCAGAAGATAATCTATTTTTATTTCTTTACATGTGCAGTTATAGCTGCTCTGTATTGTTTTTGTATGTGTGTGCGTGTGCGCGTGCTCCTGCACGCTGCTCTGGAAATGATGGTACTCAAGGTCATTTGATGGTGCCCAGGAAAAGAGGGTTTAAACAGCTAGACAGGAATGGTATGTTGCATGAGTTTTCTGAAAGTATACTTTATTCAGGAGAGCCCTTAAAATGCATTAAAAACCAGTTTGTTTTCTATTCTCAAGTTTGTTTTGATACTTTAATAAAAAAGAATTAATATATATTTATTCACGTGTCATTTAATTCGTTCTAAGTGTCGAGGTCCAGGAGCAACTTCATTTTCTGAAAACAACACTGAGATATTAAAAAGCAAACACACTTTACAGGTTTGCAACCGTAAGTGTCTTATAAAGTGAAACTGGTACCGTTCTCTGCTTGTCAAGGTATAAACAAAATTTTGTTATTGCAAGGTTGATTGTGAATTCCAGGCTAACTTCTTATTTGTGGCCTAGAGCTTAGATTAAGGGACTGGATAATAGAACTCCTAAATGTTTCCTAACCTTGCAACCAACCAGCTGATTGTTATTTCAGTTTCCTGATTCTCTAGTGAGTTTAATGCTTTTGCTGCTGTGAAGCTTTAATATTTCTAGATTGCTTTCTGTAATTACATGGAAAATACTAAAGAAGTATGGCATGATTAGGGCTTTGTTATTTTTTTTTTTCTCTGTGTCTGTGTGTTGGTGTCTGGGGAGAAGCATGAGGAAAGATGAACAAAATGTTCCCTCCTGCTTTTCCAAAACTAAGAATCTACATACCCAGACAGAAGTCCCTGTGTTTTGACAGCCGGTGATGTGGACAAAAACTTTTGGATTCGATCCATTGCAAGCAGTCATAACTTGTAATACAGAGGCCAGCTAGAAGGCCAGGAGCTCCTGAGATCAGGAAATCCATTGCTCTATTGCAAAATCCAGTTAAAAATACCATCTGGAAGGAAGATCTAGGCTACTATGAGCTTGGCAATGTTGAATGCTTACTTTCCTTATTGGTCCATGCATTTACAGTTGTGCAGTCCCTGTAAATACATTCACCCTTTGATGCACTCTGCTATAGCTGCTGTCAAACTTTGCTTTGAATACCCAGCTCAACACTAAATTGGTAGACTTAAAAATCATCTGCCTGGCCCAGTTTAGAAAGCCTTATCAACAGAATTAGGGCTATGAATTCCTGAACTGGTATTTTATAATTTTTTTTTAATGGTATGAGTTGAAACCATGAAACCACCATTGGTCTCTGGCATGATAATAGAATATTATTCTCTGGCACTCCTAATAAAATAACTGGTATTCCTTGAGTAATTATATGCCATAACTTCTCCTCATGTCTTGTTCTAGACGCTAAATCTGTGTTTACAGGCCCATGTAGACCTTAAAGCATGCTGGGCTTTACAGTGCACATTGAAAAGCAGCATCTTCTATTTCTTTTCCAGCTCTTTCCCTGATATAACTGAATAAATAGTGATATTGAAGGTAGGTAGAGAGAATGATTTATACAAGGCTGGAAATACTCAATGAAACTGAATGGCAACAAATTTAAATTTACAATAACTTTTCTACCTGGCACCATTAGTATTTGAAGCTATTGATTAAAGGGATAGATTTGCAAAAGAAACTGGATTTATAGGTAATGAAAACAAAAGAGAACAGTTGTTTATCAGTAGCAAAAAGAACAGTTGTTTATCAGTACCAAAAAGAGTTTTGAAAACAAAATCTACTTCACCCTAGGAAATTCTTAAATCCAGAATGATTACTGTATCTTACATCCATTTTTCCTTGGTTTTGGTTTCCCTGCCTCCTCCCTTTCAGCAGAATACTGGTCTAGGCACGACTCACTCACACTGAGTATTGCCACATTTCCATGTTTGCTCAGTGCCCCCAGCTGGAGACCCTGAGAATCACCCCGGGATTAAATGTGCAATAATATTAATTAAGAAAATTACCAAGTAACAGTCTTCATTAGTTTGTAATTACACCAATATTATATTTTTATTTCTATAATAGATGCCATTTCTTTTTAAGTGTAGTTAAGATAATGAGTGACAATATTTTTTTTAATCCTGTTGTTTAAAATTAATTTCCTTAATGGACGCGCTGAGTCAGAACCGCTGACTCTAGGGATAAAAATAGTTATTTGCTAATTTTCAGTGCTATTAGATCTTCAAAGCCATCGCAGTTAAAAAGAGAATACACTGGAATCTATTCTTAATACGGCATCAGTTCTGGCTGCAAATATTTATTATTGCTGACAGTGATCCATGAACTAAAAAAAACCCCAACCTAATGATTTTCAGACCCCAAGTGAAGTGTACTAGAGCTGAGGCTCTGAAAAAATTATTAGATCTATGGAATGAATAAATAGAAAATGGGATCAAACTGAGACTTAAAGCCAGAATACTTTTCTCCTTTTGAGAATTTAGCATCTTTGCATTTGTAGACTCCGCCAAAATAATTGGTGCACGACCATGTCTACTCAGTGGGAATGCCCACGCAGCAAATAGCAGTGTGGAATAGCAGTATTTTATATAAGCCAGCTCAGTGCTGGGAACATCCCAGTGATGACAGCAAGAATCTCAGCACAGGCTGATTGATGCCACCGGGAGGATGAGCTCTCCGTGCAGCCAGAGCTCAGGCTGCTGCTGGCATCTGAGGTGGCTCGTGGAGAGGCAGCTCGGGTCTCGTTCTGTTGCCCAGGTTAGCACATCACGTAGCCGCCTGCATTCCAGCTGAGCAGCTCCCCCAGCTCCCTCCAAGGGCCCACCCAGCCCAGTTCTCTTTCTCCAGCTTTGATCAAAAGCAGCTGTCCAAGGAAGAATAAGAACAGGGCAAGTATGCTTCCCTTGGGTGCTTTCCCACACCAACTATTTTCAGCTGCTGAGTCACACAAGCTTTCCATGAATGCTTTAGGTAGTACCCTTCCACAAATCTTTCTGTCAAGGGTTTGACCGGTTCCTCATCCACAGTACCAGCATCTGCAGTAACTTCTGGCAGCAAGTTCCATCGGGCTACCACCACTCAGAAGAAGAAAACAGTTCCTTTTGGCTTGACCCTGTTCCTTGTTCCTACTTGTCCTAGCCTATGCAGTCTTTTTTTTCCTTTTTTTTATTCTTTTTGGCAGTCATTTTACATCCTCGATTATTCCTGTTGCCCAGTTTTTCTCAGAAAATTGTGGCTTTTCATAAGATAAAGGAAACACTTTCCCTAACTCTTTCCTCACCCTTTAGCATAAAAGAACCATAACTCCACGTACTATTCAAGTTGTGGTCAAGCCATGGATTGATACAGAAGGATCTTGATGTTCACTGTCCCCTTTCTAAGGACTCCCAAAATGAGGTTTGCAGTTTTGATGACTGCCAAGCATTAAGTCTCACACAATGCAACTATCTACCATAATCCCAAGATATCCTTCCTGAGGAGCAATGGTAAACTCAAGCCCAACATTTCATACATAATGCCAGGGTTGATTTTTCCCACATACACTCCCTCGTGTTTACCTACATCAAATTTTATCTGCCATTTTAATTTCCAAAATGTAAATATAAAGTCTTCCTGCCAGTCTTCTGAAACTACCTTTCTCCTGTCTGTCCTAAGTAAAATTGTACCCTCATCAACCTTCTTGCTACAATACTCACGCTGTTACCAGATCATTTATGAGAGTGTTGAGCTGCGCAAGTCTCAGTGAATGTTCCTGTGGAACATCACTGGATGACCTGCCGCAATGGGAGGGTTCTTATCTTAGTTTTACCCTCTTTTCTACCTTTTAATCAAGTCTTTATGCACACATATGCATTTTCTCTATTCCTAACTGTTCAGTTTCTTCAAAAAATTATTTGTTGAGGGAATTTACTAAAATCTCTTTAGAGGTGTCATAAAATACACCTACTGAATCTCCCTGATCCACACATCAGCCAACCCTTTCCAAGAACTTCAGCTGTGTCCATAAGCTGGCATTTAATTTTACAAAATGCATTCTGACTCTCTTCAAACAGACTGTATTTATCTAGGTACTTAATGATTGATAGTTCCTTTATCTTAATTTACATTAATTTGCATTTTCAGATTACGGGCCTATAGCTCCTTGGATTTTCCTGGAACCTTTCATAAAGTTTGGTGACACATTTGCCACACTCCAGTCCTTGGACACCAAGAAAGATTAAGCCAGAGTGACAGTGAGAGAGTTATGCATTATTTTTAGTATTTCAGCAATTTCTTTTTCTGTTTTGTTTGAGCATTTTACTGAAAACTCATTCAGGTCATGCTGATTCTTCTCTAAAATTTGACCCACAGTCACTTCAGTTTCAGACAAATCCTCTGCTTGTTTGCTTCCCTTTTCCCTGTCCTGGAAAAGGTTCTGGCTGAGGAATGAGCTCTATTTCTTCAGCTTTTCAGCTCTCTGAGTGTTCCCTTTGTACCCTGATCATCAGGTCTCACTAGATTTTCTAACAGGTTAATTATTACTATTACATCTGAAGAATGATTTAGTATTCTTTTCAGTTCCTTTAGCCACTCTATTCCCCCAGCTTCTCTCTGACAGTCTTCTGCCCTAAGTGCCATCTCCTGAATGTCCCCTGCAATGGGGTCTTCACCATCCTCCATCACATTTTGAGCTTTTAGAGGCTGTCAGCTACTCCAAGATTTTCTGTGTCATTAAAGAGTAATTATACATCTAATAATCAGATTTTAAGCCCTGCCATAATGTGTGACTTAAATACACAAACTACCCAATACCTCAATTCCTCCATCTGAAAGACAGGGATAATAACCGATATCATTTTCCTGCCCTTCTTTCATCCAAAGTAAAATAAAATCCCATACTTTTGAGGACTGGGTCTTTTGAACAAGCCTTATGAAGATTCACAAATTGTGTGAAATCACTAGCAAGCTCCTGAACAAAAGAGTAAATTTTATTGCCATCTACAGTCAAGTGAAACAATCCAAAACATCAGGAATAAATGGTACTCCACTCAACCCCAGGAAAACATACAGTGTTTTGGGGTCTTTTTGGTTAGTGTTGAGCGGGTTGTGTCTGTTTTTTTTAATTTGGGGATTTGGGTGAGGTTTTTTTTTGTTGTTTATGTGTTTTAAACTTTTTATCTTTAACAGCAGTATTGACACCATGACTGTAAACAGTCTATGAATCAAATATGAATTAAAACATAGAAGAATCCTCTGAATAAAACAAACAGAACATAAATTACCCAGGTTACAGTACAGTTACAGGCTATTTTATAACCTAAGTGGAAAATGTACATTTGGCTGATTTTCCTGCCTCCAAAAGATTTATTTTACATGCAGAATTGCCCTCATGTAGAACCAAAATATTTCAGAGTTCTCCTGGACACCCAGAAGACATTTGTCTGTGAGGAAAGAGCACATGTGCCTTGGATGCTGTTTTCCAAACCACTACCAAACTCCCAATCCATTGGCAATTGCTTGGTTGAGAGCTGAGATCAGGAAAAATTAGTTGGGGAAAAGTGAGTATACGATAGACTCTCTGCTGAATGAAATGCAGCTACCTTTCATCAGCTAAAACCAGAGATCCTTTCTCACCTGGCTTGGAGAAGCACAGACCTCTGATGCTGGCATGGTGAGAACTTCCCCTCTTATTTTATTCTACTACAACAATCAAACCTGGATCACACAGGGCTTGTAACTCCCACATTTGTAGCTAACCCCCATGGGTTTATCTCATATTCTCCAAGCCCCAGATCTGATGGTGTGAGATCCTCATTCCTCATGACTGTAGAAAAAGGCTTGGAAAAATTACTTGTGCATACTAATTTCAGGAACCAATAGAAAATAAAAGAAATTTCGTGTATTAGATTGTTTACATTTAGTGTTTAGAAGCAAATATTCTATTTTGTTTGTTTGTGCATGGGTATGTGGGGGGTGTCTTTTTTTGAATGTCTGGGCTTGGCCATATCTATCTATGGACAGAGGAAAGGGTGACCAGTTATCTGCACTGATTCTGAAGGGTTTACCAATACTGGGTTCAAACAGAGAAATCCTTAAAATTAGTAACAAAAGTAAAGAGAGATTAATTTTTAAAAATTACCCACCTTTCAAGTAATACCATGCCTCTCTGTACCTAGGAAAAGGCACCAAGAAGCACTCTATTTTGCATTTATCTGTTGTTACATTTGAGTTTCCTCAAAGTATTTTTGACCCTCCTACCCTCTGTGCACTGACAATTCCCATCTTTCTAGGAGTCGATACTCAAATGAACAGAATGTTACAAAACTGGTTTATAGCACACATTAAAATACTTCTCTTAAAGAGAAGAGAAACTATTCTACAGGGAGTTACAGCAAATATTATATTGCACAAACACTTATTCAAAAGGAGGAAATGCTACCAAAACCTGGCCACACAAACTTAGTGCACTTCCCATGGATAGCAATTAGTGCATCAGAGAAGAACACAGAGCATAGACAGAGGACCATTTTCTATCTCTTCCCAAAAACATAGTGCCATCATTTGAAGGC
>VZTX01019794.1:0-23006 GCA_013400915.1 Pardalotus punctatus | reverse complement strand
CAGGGTTTGGGGCAGGGGGTGTGAGGGACAGAGGTTGGCGCAGAAGGGACGTGCGTGCGAGGGGTTGGGGCGTGATGGGCACCGGTGACTTCAGGGTTCAGGCTGTAGTTCCTGCTTGGGAAATCTGGGGACACTGTGGACGGCACATGGCCCACACGGGAAGAGGCTTTGGGAGACAGTGTGCCCGTCTTCTGTGCTAGGGTGCGGTGGTGGAGGGGAAGTTGGCCTGGGGATTGAGGGTACCAGGTACTGCAGGGGTCTGGGGCTGGAAGGAGGGGAAGCAAGAGGGTCGGGATGGACCTTTAGCAGAGCATCCGGTGAGGGGCTACTCCAGGAAGAAGGATCTGAGAGTCCTTTCTCATCCCTTATATCTCCACATTCCACTGCCTCTTTCCCTGAGATCCCAGATGAAGGACATGCTTGTGTGAAGGAATCAGATGTGCTGTAGGGTCCGGACAATGCCCATCATGGTGATGCAGAGGGGTCTGAGCGGTGGCTGCCCCATCAGTCAGAGTCCCGGGGCTGATTGCAGTGTTGGTCTCTAAACCAGTGACCTGTGGTTGAGGCAGCCCATGTCCCATTTCTTGTTTCTGCTCCACTCTCCTGTCTTACCCTCTCCCTGCAACCTTGTTGCCTTCTGCAGAGTATCCTCTTCTATACAAACATGCTTCAGGCTGAGGTGGGAGTTTTTCTGATGACTTACCATGTGTCAGCCGGGGACATCAGGGAGGCATCCAGGTGGGATGTGCTGGCACGTTCCCTCCATTCCCTGCTGAGCTGGTGCAAGTGTTGCCTTGTGTGTGGTGTGATGGGCATGTCCTGGCATTTAGCTGTGACTGGGACAAGGTGAGCCAGTCATTTAGTTTTAATTCTCAGATTTCTGGCAGCAGTAGCAGAGTGCTCTGGTCTGCAATGGGAGAGAGCTCAGGGTGTGATTTGTGCACTCCCTGCATGTGATTCAGCCCTCGTTGACAGTGTCAAGGCTAATGCTGTGTTATTGAATCAGGATGAGCTTTATTGCTGGTGGAGGTGGAGAAAGCCAGCTTCTGATGTGCCAGTGGGGCTGGAATGATTTTACTATTGTTCTTTGTCAGGGAGATTAAAGAGGAACTTTGTCAGAATGGTTTAGAAAAACTATCTTCTATGTTGGGAGAGAAGGGATGAGAAACCTGCTCTGCTGTGAAAGTGAAGTTCCCAGGGGCGGTTTTGTGGCCCCACTGAAGCAGAGGCTGGTGCTGGATCCTGTCAGAGCTCTGGGCTGTCCTCAGCCCCCACCTTTAAACAGGGGCAGTCACTGCCTTCAAGAGGCTGTGACTTTGACATCACTGACTGGGCAATCCTGATGTGATTGGTGGTCCAGTGCAAAGGACTTGGGTCAGATTTTTGGATCTCACACTTGTGTCTGCCTCTGGATGTATATGAGCTGCTTGATCCTGTAGGGAACACTGTCCACACTTAGGCCAGTGTGCTAGAATCCTCAGCTTTTGAGGCAGGGGATTCGTGTTCTTTTTCCATCCTCTCCTGAGCAGCTGCAGCTGCCCCTGCTGTGTCAGTCCCAGAAGGGTGAGCAGCACTGGGGGTTCACTCTCAGTGCAGCACTCACAGGTTGCTGCCCATTCTGGTAGGGGCTGGCGATGCTGGTTTGTTGCTGGTCCTCAGCTGCCTCACAAGTTGTCCCATGTCAAGGGCAGCAATAAAAAATGGGGCTTTTCCATTGGAGTGGGAGGAGCAGCTAAGCCTGGGTAATGTCAGGGAGGGTATGTGGGTGCAAATAGCATCATGTTCACAACATCTTTGTTTAATGTTTTAGTCCAGTTAGTCTGCATAACTGTCTAAAAATAGGACATATTTTCTCTAAGTCCTCTAGTTCAAAGCCTCATAAGCCTTTTTTTCCCGACATTGGTCTCTTCCTTCTCTTGAGCCTGAAATTCACACAAGGCAAAGCTGTCAGGAAAACCAAGAAGAGTGAATGAACTCTGTTGAATCCTTAAGTTTCAGCCACCCAAGAGGAAGTTCATTAAAGTTGCAGGAACTTTCTGGCAGCCTCCTGAAGGTGGATTAAGCAAGCTGAGTAAACAAGCAGCCTTATGGCCACCATAGACCTTTCTCTAGCATCAACTTTGTGCATTGTTATAAGAGCTCAGGATCATCAGCCTCTGGTTGCAGGTGACTGAAGGCAAAGGTGACATCTGTGGGGAGTTGATGGGGCTGTGTCTGCTGGGACACGCTAGGGTTTGCTCTTCTTCCTGGTCTTGGGGTAGATGCTGTGACCACCTGTGGCAGCAGCCCCCCAGAGTCACCCTGGCCCAGGGTTTCAGCATGCGAAAGAGGGAGTGTGTGTTTAAATTTCAGAGCTGCTGCTGGACCCAGCCCAGTGCTCCCAGCAGCATAAATATCTGGCATTCAGCACAGCCGTGGAAACTTGCTCTCTGTCCTCCTGCAGATTGCTCCAGGTTTCAGTTGTCCGTGCTGACATGGTGACCGAGCGGTGGCTTTTGGCAACAGGCAGACGGGGACAGCTGCTCCGCAGAGGTAACCCTTCTCCTTCGCATGCAGGCACTGACCAGTATGTTCCTAAAAACTTGGGATTGGGAAGAGCCTGGGAAGAGTTTCACTTTGTCTGTGAGCTTTCTTAAATTGATTTTAAACTCTATAACTTGTTTTTGTTCAGTTTCTGTATATGATCTATATGGATTACTTTAGGAATACATTGTGAGGACCATGGTCTAATCCTGTTCTCCTCAGCTGGCTCTTGCTGTCAAAGCATAGTGACATAACATTTCATTATTTCACTGATGTTTATGACTGAAATTGGCTCTTGAAGATGGGGGAGGACACGCGAGATCCAGGGCTGCTCGTGGGTAGCCAATCACCCAGCAATCCCCCACATGACCTGGCAGTGGTGCCGATGCCGTCTGTTGGTGTCGGATGAAGCCAAGCAGGTCATGGCAGAGGCAGGACAGGGGTTTGGAGGAGGTGATAGCAGGAACATGGGCAGGCACCGTCCTGCCCGCAGAGCTCAGAAATGATTCCTGGAATCAGCGGTGTTGAGGCTGTCTGCGCGTGGCTGTGGTGTGTGTTTGCCACAGCACAGGTCTGAGGTGTTGAGCTGTTGTGGGTTTCTGTGTCAAGTTGGTGCAACTGTTACGCTGTCTCTGTTCTGGTATTCAAGACACAGACTTCAAGGATCTTCGCAGCGTGTGGAGAGGATTTTACAATGAGCCCCGTGAGGCTTTGCTGATCAGAAGAGCATTGTTGTACAGAATTGCTTCCTGGTGTTGATGGGCTCTGTTTTTCTTGCGTGATGCCTTTTGACAAATATGTATTTTTGTGTAGTACATCTTGTTGCCCTTTGGTGAATATTTCATCTGTGGCTATTGAATTATGGACTGGAAATCTGCAAATGTTCTTGGAGACTGAGGAACTGGCACAACAAGAGACTCTTGGGCTCCTCTGAAGAACAGAACATGACACACAAATTATGTTTTAATTGGGTGAGATGATGTTGCAGTGCTTCTGCCTGAAAGGTTATTTGCTGTCAGAGCCCAGCCTGGCTTGCCCTGACTATGACATTTTAGAGATGTCAGGGGTTTTGTGGTTTGTACTGACTCTTGCTTAGAGCAGGAACAAACTGATACCTGAGGATTTGTCACGCTGTGTTTCTGCTTCTCATCAGGTGCTGCAAGTAAGCTCTGCTTTTTCTAGAAGTGTCTCTGTTCAGAGAGGCACTGCTGCAGTAATTTTGGAGACTCTGGGAAAGTCTGGACAAGAAGAAGTGATTTCCATAGTGAGGACAAATAAGATTTTTCTGTAGAACTAGTTTTATTTTTTTGTTAATACTCTGAAATGTGCTTGCCTTGGCAGAATGCCTGGGAAATTACTTTCCCAAAGCAGGGTTTAGAGTGGAACGATTGATGCCAGTATGAATCCTTTAGGTCAAGGAGACTGTGAAATGCATCTTCCCCAAAATACGTGTTTTGGGATGACGTTCACTGGAGCCCTGCTTGGTGGCAGGAAGGGTTCAGAGCAGAACTGACTCAAGATGTATCTTAGTTTCAGAATGACTTCTTGAAATGCTTTAATATTCACTGTTACAGTTGTAGTGTCTGGAAAATGTCTGTGTTCCTGAAGGCTTAGCTAAAAGCTTGTGAACATCTGGGATCATTTTAGCCAGGTCTTTCCATTTGGCTTTGC
Organism: Pardalotus punctatus; assembly: GCA_013400915.1. Classification (NCBI taxonomy): domain Eukaryota; kingdom Metazoa; phylum Chordata; class Aves; order Passeriformes; family Pardalotidae; genus Pardalotus; species Pardalotus punctatus. Next base: position 18,812 of record VZTX01019794.1, on the reverse strand, counting down.
AAAGGGTTCTGAAATGCATGTGTGTGTTGGGGTGCTTTTCTGGGAACCTCATGGACAGGTTCTGCTTGAAGTTTTGGGGAGTCTGTGGTTTGCAGGGGAATCCTGACCATGGAGGAGGAAGTTGCAGGATAAAAGCACAGGCCAGAAACGTGAATATTTGTCGTGGTGCTGGGTCAAGCCAGAATGCATCTCTGGGGTTGGGGGATAGCCACAGCCCAGTAACCTACATGCTAGCCAAAGTTGTTGGCATCATGCTGGATTTCCTGGTTTCCCTGGTATGGGAATTGCAATTCAGAGTAGCAAAAACCAGAACATGCATGTTCAACCCTTAACAGAGATGTGGGATGGAGACAGGGAATGGTTCTGGTGATTTGAAAGGGAAGTGTTTCTTTGATGGGCTGTTAAGACAGACTTTACTGTGAAACACATGCCTATCTCATTAGGACAGGCTTTGTCAGGCCTTTCCTGGCAGAGGTTGTGTGAGATGGCTTCAAAATAAGCAATGCTTTGTACAGTCATCTTGCTGATGGGAACCCAAGCTCAAATCCATATCCTGCCTGACTGGTTACAAACATTTTTTAATACAACTCTTTATGTCATCGTAATGCAATCTGGGATATTTCTGTAAATGCCCAAATCAGCTTTTCACCTTTAAGTTGTTTATGTGGATTCTGCTAGAGATGTTGGCCCTTGAAAGCTGTTAACCCCATGAGGGCTGATGGTCAGAGACCCACATCTCTGAAAATATCTCTCGGTTTTCATGTCTGTGGGATAGGCCTTGTATTGGTGCAACGTAGGGACATGGGGATCTCTGGAAAATGGTTGTTGGTGAGCATGAACTTGAGGAGCCTGCTGAGCTCCCAGCAGCTGGCTGTGTCAGGAAGCAGTGGCTGTGAACTCTGTGGCTCACCCTGTACCCCCAAGACGGTGCCAAAGGCATGAGGATGTTATGAAAGGTGCGAATGCTTTGCTCAAGCATTTTGTTTTCTGGGGGCTGAGGCAGAAATCCAAATGGTCAGAGCACACTGTGAGTCTTGGCAGGATCACCCTGACACGGTCACTGCTCGTTTCCCTGCTGAAAAGGCAGGGGAATCTCTGTTCTCCAGGCAGCTATTGCTGTGTGAATGTGGCCAAAAATAGTAAGGAAACTGCATTCCCATCTACTTCCCTTGAGAGCGTGTTGTACTAGTTTGTGTGGAAAAGTGATTCTGGTGTTCTCTGGAGGTTTTCTTACGGAGATGTGTGCAGCCAGATTGGGACCCTTCTGTTTTCCTGCTCTGTGGCTGAAGGGGAGCTGCAGCAGACACAGCAATCTGCTTGGTCTGTCTCACTGCGCATATTCCTGGCCCTGCTGAATCATTGGAACTTGTGCCTGGACACAATTGCTCTCTGTCAGCTGCATCCTGGGATCAGAGCGGCGTGGCTGGTGCCCAGGATATTTTGCTAAAGTCTACAAAACCAAGTAGCACTTTTCTGGGAGTCCAAGTATAAACATAACAAAAACAGGCTGATGGATTTTTTTTTTTTTTTGCTAGTTAGTGCCTGGGATCTAAAATCTGTTGCTGCAAAGAAGAGGAGTCTTGCTATTGGTTTTGTGGGCATTTTCCTGGATCTGGGAGCACTGTCAATGTAGCAGTAAAACCTAGGGGCCTGCTGGATGTTTGGCTCAGGACAGCAGGCTGCATGCGTGTGTGTGATCCTGAGTGACTCATTGGCCCACTGCTGTTTCTGCCCCCATTGCTTTTCTGGGGAACTGATTGCCCCATCCAAAGCAGGGAAGTCCCAGTGCTGGCGTCCCAGTGACCCTGAGACTTTGGGGGAATCTAAGCTGGGTCCTGGTGTGCACAGCACTGCCAGACTATGGCCTCACTGACCGCCAGCAGCACTCTCATTCACAGCCACAGCTTGTTCCACTCACCACTTTCCTGGAGTTCCATTTCAATGCTACTCTGAATCTGTAACTCCCTGTGCCCACTGTTCGCCTTGGGAAGTGGTGTTGCTGTTTCTGTGAGCTCCTCCCTCACCAGCTCTGTTCTATAATTACTGATGTTCCTGAAACCAGATCCTTCCATGTGTCCTGCTCAGGTTCGGGAGGACAGGGGGTCCCTAAGCAAACCAACTGCCCTGGAGTACAGCCAGGAGGACTTCAGCAGTTTGGGAAGTCATCATCTTATGGTGGTTCAGTGAGTTCTGAGCCTCCAACCTCCTCACTTTTGGGGGATAGTAAAGGAAAGGGGAATATGTCCCAGACAGCTTCTCTGGCGTGCAAGTGCCAGGTTTGCAGCATGATCCCAAAGCATAGCCAGTTTCACAGGCACCTCTGCTGTGCCCTGGGCTGATCCCGTCTCCTTGTCAGACTTAATGATCTTCTCAAATAGCAGCACTTCTGTGCCGTTTCCAGCACTGAGAAGCCCCAGTGGTGTCACCTTTCCAGTACCTGCTTGTTTCCTGGCTGCTGTCCCTGTTCTGATGGGTCAGACCCACGTGCCCTGCCTGGCCATGAGTGCTCCGGGCTGTCCTGAGTTGACAGCAAAACGCAAATACTGGTCAGCAGTTGGCAGAATGAGATGCACCAGTTTATTTTCTGAAAGTCATCCTGGAAATGCTGTGTACAGGAATGTACAACAGGAGAAGATGGTCACGAGCAGTGCAGGGAGCTGACCTGGGGCGGGGCAGGCCAGACCTGCAACTGTGACTGCAAACAGGTGTCAAAATCTGTAATACAGGAATAAACAATATTTGGCACAGATCTATTGCTCTGCAATTCCAAAACATGCCGTCTCCATGAGCTAACGCAGCCAGGGAAGGATCAGGAAGGAAGCATTGTGAAAGTCCTGGGTTTGTTCCTTTGTCGTGGATTTTGGTTTTGGTTGGGGTTTTTTTGATGATGAAGGAAATGGGGGACTTGGCCAGATTTGCTGAAGGTCACGCTGTAGCACTTCAAGTAAGAGTAACAACTGCACAGCTCTTCCCTGCCTGCCATGCTGCTGCCCTTCCGCTAGTGTCAGCCACAGAGCCTGATGAGGGCAGGGAGTCCGGACTCTCTGCTGGGAAGCTGTGGAGGGATGATGATTCCTCTGTCTTCCATTATCTGCCATCTAAAGATTTTGGAGCTCATCTCATGCGTGCTTGGAGCTGCTGGAGCCAAGGACAGCTGCATCTCCTGGAGAACAAGCAGCCTGGAAGACCCTGCTTTGCACGTGGCTGAGAGCTGAGTGCCCAAAGTCTGCTTTTTTTCTGTGTCTGCAATAGCTCTTGCACTCTGAACAAACCCAGCAGCAAGTTCCTTTTGGAGCAAAATGCCATTACTTGGTTTTGGGGACAGCATCAATCATGGCACAAAAAGAGAAGAATCCAGCAAGTTTAGTAACCTTTTTAATGAGTTGGGGTTTTTTCCCCCCTCAGTGCCCAGGAAGTGGGTGAGTTAAAACATGCAGTAGATGCATGATTCACTTTGGCAAGCCCCGCTGCCCAAGGCAGCTGAGGGAATCTCCTGCACCCTGTGTCATGTCCCTGCGTGATTAGCAGCAGCTAATGGTAATGGCAGCTCTGGCAGCACCCTGCTGCTTAGTGAGCCCAGCTCAAACTTGGAGAAGCTCAGGTGGTCCTCACCGAGCAGCCTTGGAGGGACAGTCACAGGACTGGACTCTGAGGCATGATACAATATCTGAGCAGATGCCTCAAGGGGAAGAATCTGGCCCAGAATGTCTGTCCTGGTCAGTGCTGTGTGGGAGGGCTCTTCCTTGCTAGCCTTAGTAGTTTATTTTTGTGTGTAGCCTGCCTTGCGGCCAAGATTTTGAGTAAGGGAGGAAGCATTCAGCTAGTAAGTGCTGCTGAGATCTCATTGGCTAATATGGGGGTATGCTGATCTTCAAGCATGTTTTCGGTGTTTGTCTCTCCTGTTTGGTACACTTAGTTACCTTTCCTGTATTGCAGCATTTGCTTAGCTCTTATTTGGCTTTTAGTAGTAGTAGCTAATGTGTAGGAGGAAGAACAAAAACTGGTATTCGATCAGCAGATCTTGGAAGTGGTGACACAACCCTGGGGGAAGTCTGCAAAAGGTGGTCAACCAGCAGTAATCACATCTCCTTTATGGATTCAGGTCAGTTTTTGATTATGGATTCAAAACGTGCTGCACATCACAGTGCTGCCCTATGGAGGGCTGAGTTCTCATCTCACCCCTTCTGTTTCTTTTGGCTGTGAAATTGGCAAACATTCTTATCCAGAGGAATAAAAACACAAGCCAGAAGTGCTCCCATGATATATTGGTTTCCTTTTGCAGTTCCTGATGACCTCTTTTACAGTAATTTGAACAACTACTTCGAGCAGATCAACTCTGTGACTTGACTCTTGGGAGGCTTGGACCTTTCTTTGGTGCTTTGATTTGCCTGGAAACTCAGAGCTTGGCTCCAGGGTCTACACATTAATCAGCACTGGGGAGCTGCCAGGCCACAGGGGCACAGTTGGTTGATGAACGGGAGGCTTGGACCTGGGTCAGCTCTGGAGAAGTACTGCCTTCTTGCAGGGAATCCACACTGAAGATTTATCTCCTTTTAACTTTTATTCCTGTTTTTTTCCTCTTCTGGTTGTGCCACGTCTCTCTCCCTGTTCCCACTGATGGTTTAGCTTGGCATAGATGCCAGCTTCTAGGAAAGACAAACCTGTTGCCCGAGCTCTTTGCAGCCAGCAGGCATCAGCCCGAGCCCAGAGCCAGCAAACAAACCCTCCCTGTGCTGGCTGCAGAGGAAGCTGCTGGCTCAGCCAGGGTTACCAAAGCTCCTTGGAACAGGGATTGAGGCAAGGGCAGAGCAAGTCATGAGATGTTTGTCCTCTTGCTCATTCCCATCCTATGGGAAGAGGAAGGGAAACAGCTTTGCTAGATTCTCTGGATACGCTTAGGAAGAAATTCAGTCTCCATCCTTGTTTCCATTAGTGTCCTGTCACAGTTGCTGAATGAAAAAAAGGGGTGGGTGTCCATGCTGGGCAGAAATCTCTGCCCTTCTTCCTGCAGCTTGAAGCTTGTGTGCTGTGCTCTGGCAGGGGACTCCTTAGCAAAGGGGAGAAGTTACCCCTGCTCTGGCAACTTGGCCACTGGATATGGAGGCACTGAATGGCTGGAGAGGTCCTGGGGTGGAGATGGGCCCTTTGGCTGTCCTTTGTCACCCCCAGTGCTGTCCCACAAAGATTCTGGGCTGTGGTGCTGGCAGGACAGGTCCCTCCTTGTGCTCCGATGGAGAGAGTTTGGACAAACTTCTGGAGAGCTCCAGCTTCCCAGGAACCCCCGTTTCTGACTGCTGGGCTTGCAAAGGAACAGAGGAGAGCATGTGAGTCCTTGGTGAATCTCTGCAGTCTCTGCCTGCTGCCACTCTGCTGTGCCTGGCATAGGGGGAGGGTGGGTTCCCTCCCCTGCCAGGGGCTCTGCCCAGCTGGCTGGATCCTCGAAGGGGTGCACAGGCACAGCCCATGCCCAGCCCTTCATCTGGGCAGCAGCTGCCTTGGCCCTTCATATGGAAAAGGCAGGGGCTGCAGCCTTCCTTGTCAGATCAACCCTCTTTTCCAGTCCTCACTCTATCCCAGTTGTTTAGAAAACAGGACGGGCTAAGGGAGAGGCAGGTGTGCAAAGAGCTCCTGCAGCTCCCCTCTGCCCAGGCCCCTGAACTCTTGGCCTGTGAGGAGATACTCAAACAGTACATTCAGAGCCTTCTGGTAAAAGCTTTTCTCTCTCTGGCTCTCCAACCACTCTCAAAGGGTGGGATTCACATCCATATCCTTTCTGTAATGTCTGTGGGCACATGAGCAGCCTTAGCTGGAGCCCTGTGGTGCTTTCTGTGCATGTCTCATCCTCTGCTTTCCTCCTCCTCACACCCATCCAAGACTGGCTCCAAGCCAGTTCTGGAGTTGCTTTTTCGGGTTTTGGGGAGCAAACTGCGTGCCAAAAACTCGCTGCCACCCTGGGAGCACATGGCCCTGAGTAGACCAGGCGGATGGAGGACAGTGTGCCAGGGATGTGCTGACATTATTCCACTGTGTCCCATGAAACATCTGGGGCAAAATAGAGAGCCCTGTCTCCAGTGGGTTTAGAGCAAGGGGCTTTAAACTGGATGCCAGGGACAAAGGGAATCTAACGAGCTGCTCATTAAGTTGCTGCAGAATGGATTTTCCACTGTAGACGAGCTTCTGCTGCCACAAGCTTCCCCCACTAACTGCTCTTCCAGGCAAAAGCGTTTCCCTGATGCTTGTATGATCATTTATATTTAACCTTGAAAATGATGGAGTTCATTACCCTCCATCTCCAATGAATAGGTTTTCCTGCCTGTCTGCCATGTCCCACCGTGTGGGATGTGTGAGTGGGGGCCAAGGATAACAGAGCCCTTCAATAGTCTCTCAGTGCTCATGTGGGGGCAGGGGAAGGGAGCACCCCTCTGCCTGCTCCTGCTGCCAAGGAGCACAGGGCAGGGTGTTCGCTCTTGCCTCTAATGTGCCTCTCCTGGAAACAAAGCCACCTGTCCTGCAGTCTGAATTCCCAGTGTGGAGGGAAAAAACAAAGCCCCCACAGCCGCAGGAGACCCAGGCTGTGGTGCAGCACCAGCTCCAGGGGTGACTTGTGTCCTAGCTTTGTGACATGTTTGTGTTCACCCTCCCACCTGCACATTTTGTTCTCTCCCTGAGCTGCTTCCTTGATCTTTCTGGGAGTTCTGACCTTGGTGGCTTTCTAGCAATCTGAGGAGCTGGCTGCAGCTCAAGTCTGAAGTGCCAGGTGTGAGGGTCTGCTGCGGGATGGCAAACAAGTCCAGGGAGTCCTGGGTACTGCTGCCCTCCCCCAGCAAGCCCTGGGCTGTGCTGTGGGCTTGGGCATGGGGCACAGGCCATCTCAGAGCTTGGGGTTGCCCTTATACGAGGTCCCTGCAAGATCCTGCAGTAGTTTAATTTGGGTCTGCAAGTTGAGGCTTTCTTGGTTGAACCTGGATTTCAGTGGCTTTCCTGATGGATATTTCTTCACTTAAAAATAGCTCCTTTAAGGAAGTGGATGGAACTTTACATAAACTGGGATTGAGATATTAATTATTCAAGCAAGAGTCAGTTTAGGAATCAAGGTCTGGAGGTAAATGAACACCAGGATGTTGCAGCACAAGCTGGACGCTCAGGCAAGATCCAGCATGGTCGGGAGTGAGGTGGGAACAGCTCTGCCATAGCCATGGTACCAGTGCTGGGACCAGTGCTGGGACCAGTGCTGCATTGTTTGGATGGCTGGAGCTTTTTTGTGGGCTCTTTGGGATGCAGCAAGGCAAACAAGGAGCGGAAGCGCATGAGGGAGGATGGGGCCATTCCTCCCACAGGAAACTCAGGATTAAGACCCTGGTTGGATTGTGTGGCTGTTGGGATCTCACTGCTGGACCCCGTGGCTGAGCATGGCCCGGCAGCTGCGCAGAACAACAGCAACATGTTCAACCCTGCTCTTGGCAGAGGAGCCGAGTGAAAACAAACACAAAGGCTGTAACTGGCAGCACTCTGATGGGAAGGAGCACGAGTGCAGGGCTGACAGGAAGCCATCAGTCTTGCAGATGGCTTGCACAGGCCAGGGGCCTTTATCCACTGCCTGCTGCTGCACTGAGCCCTGCTCTCCAATGTCTTCCACCCATGGGCACGGAGTGCCCTGGTCAGCTGCTGCTTCCAATCCAAGCTCTGCCATGGCTGGGCAGGGACAGAGGGTGAAGCCAGCCCTACTTTGATCCTTGTGGAGGTGCTGGCTCTGTCAGACCCTGGCCCTGGCTGTCACCATCACGTCCCAGGTCACTCGCAGCTCTGGGGTACATTATCTGGGGCAGTGTTTCTGCTATGGGACTTGCAGGCGGGGGACCCCAGGTCCCTGGATGACATCTGAGCCGGTCTGTGGTCTGCCAGGCTTTAAAAACAATTCTGTGAGCTTTTGTTTCCTTGAGTCCTACAGAATATTTATTCCAGAATGCAAAGGGAGCTTTAAATGGCCCTGGCTCTGCATGTGTCACTGGCTGAGGAGCAAGCACAGAGCAGGACTGGTGTGGTTGGTGACACTGTCCTGCTGCTGAGCTGTGCCGTGCAGGCACTCAGTGGCCTCTCTCCCATGTCCTGCAGGCTAGCAGGAACAGCCTGGTGGGGTCCATCTCGGATAGATGCGGATGATGCCAGAGCTATGACAGGGATTGCAGTCTTGGCACTGAGGGGTGATCAATTATGGAACAACTACAGGAGGAAGTACCTGAGGTCAAGGAAGAGGAAGAGGAAGAGGCAGTGATGGTGGCAAGCGGAGCCTCAGACCCAACTGGAGGACCAGACAGCTCGCTGCCTTCGAGCAGCTACACAGGTGAGTGGAGCCACAGGAGCACATCCTGTGGAGCATTCAGGCACCCCACAGCCCCCAGGCAGCATGCTCAGCTGCAAAGGCAGACAATCTGTCCCTGAATGGAGTTCAGCTGGTTTTAATCTCTTCCCTTTGTGAAATTATGCTCCGAGTTACAGAGACACTTATTTCTTCCCTGAGGTCACTGCACAGCCATTTGCAATGGGTTGTGGAGTGGAAATTAAAAGGGTAGGCAGGTAACCTTGTGCTTCAGAGCAAGGGGCCTTCCAGGGTGCTTGGGAATGCTTCCTTGGACACTTCTTGAAGTCCTCAGTGCAAAGTGATTGTAGGAGGTGGGAGGAGAGGTTTGTGGATGTGGAAGAGGCTCCTCCAGAGCCCTTAATGTTCCTGGGGCAGGCTCGTGCCAGCAGCTGGCCAGCCAGGGATTATAAAATCTGGTGGTTGGGGATTCATTGTCAGGACATGAATGCCAGAGGGAAGAAAGGAGCATTGATGTGGAGTCTGAGTTGCTGGGGCACTCTTGGCTCCATTTGTGGCATTTGCCTGCAGCCAGTGCCAGATTCCAGATGTGATACCGGGGCAGGCAGGACGGGGCGGAAAATCCCTCCTCAGCCCCACGGCTGGAGGAGCTGGCTGTGCCAGGAGCTGGGCCTGTGCTGTGCTGTGACATGGAAAGACGTGTCCCTGTGTGTGTTTGCAGACCTGTCACAGAGCTCCTCTCCCTCACTGTCGGACCAGCTGCAGATGGGCTGTGAGGAGGCGGCACTGGGAGCGCTGAACGTGGAGTGCAGGGTCTGCGGAGACAAAGCCTCAGGCTTCCACTACGGCGTGCATGCCTGCGAGGGCTGCAAGGTGAGTACAAGGGAGGGCTGGGATCAGCAGCACCAAGCAGGGGTTAGACCCCAGGGACTGGGCTGCCTCCTCACACAAGCAGATTTGCAGCAAATTAGGGATAAGGGATTGATTGTAAAAAACTCCGTTGAACCTGTCTAGCGAGTGTGGCGACTACAGGCAGGCTGCATTTGCTGTCCTGGGAAGGTGGCTGAGATCTGTATGGCCCAAACCTTGCCCTGTCATGCTTTGCTGTGTAAGGCAAATCCATCTGTCCCCACAGGGACCCTCAGTTTGCTTTTAAAGATGGTTTCTGTGCTGCAGATGAGCAGTGAGCTGTGTTTATCCCCCTGGGATCACCAGCTGCAGCTTGGATGTTCCATGTCTCCCCATTCCCTGCCTGCAGGGTTTCTTCCGTCGGACGATCCGCATGAAGCTGGAGTACGAGAAGTGTGAGAGGAGCTGCAAGATTCAGAAGAAGAACAGAAACAAGTGCCAGTACTGCCGCTTCCAGAAATGCCTCTCATTGGGCATGTCACACAACGGTGAGTGTCACTGCTGCCCACAGGCCTGGCCAGCTGGGTGACACTGGGCCAGCTGCCCTCCTGTGAAGGGTGCCCATGGGCTGCTGTACTTTTGCCTATGGCTCATCTTGCTAGGGAATCATTCAACCCAAATGCTTCAAGCATTTGATTCTTCATCCCCTTTTTCTGTCTGAGAAGGGGTTGTTCATTCCCACCGTGCAGTACAGCTGCTGGCATGTGGCTGTCCCTTACGGACTGGCCCAGAGGGAACTGGACACACAGATTGTTCTTCTGTGCTGGGATTTTTAGACTTCAGGTGTAAGAATCTCGGACCCAGACAAGCAAAGGTGTTTATGTGGGAACTGGGGTTTGTGCAAGAGTCCAGAGGAGTGGGATGGGAGTCTGGTGTGAGGGAAGCAGCAGTGGCTGGTTCAAAAAGATGTCAATGCTGGAGGAGCTGCAGCCTGGAGAAGCATCGTGTTGTGCAGCTGCATGTGTTCTCCAGCAGTCCTGTCGGTCTGCAGTAGCAGAACCAACTGCTGCCTCTCTGGCTGCATCTCCTGGGATCCCCCAACTGTCCTGATCCCCAGTTTTGCCCCCCCAGCAATCCGCTTCGGGCGCATGCCAGAGGCAGAGAAGAGGAAGCTGGTGGCCGGGCTGACAGCGAGCGAGATCAGCTGCCAGAACCCACAGGTGGCTGACCTGAAAGCTTTCTCCAAGCACATCTACAACGCCTACCTGAAGAATTTCAACATGACCAAAAAGAAGGCAAGAGGTATCCTGACCGGGAAGGCCAGCAGCACCCCAGTAAGTTCCCTCCCAGGGCAGGTGGGATTGGCCATGGCAGCATGGGGGACTGTTCTCTGGGAGATGCTGCACATCTCCCTGCTGCTGTTCCTTTTCAACATGTGCCAGTTCCTACCTGCAGCCAGGTGGGCTCTGCATGTCCTACCCCTTGCTGGGAAAAGTCCCATTGCTGTGCAGAGTTGTGCTGGGGTGGGTGGGTGCAAATTGCCTGGGCACTCTCAGCCCCATATGCAGGGCACAGCACAGGGACAGGCAGACAAACATGACTGTCCTGGGCAGAGCTGGCACCTCGAGTCCCCACAGCAGACTCCTAACTTGCTTCTTGTTCAAGCAGCCTTTTGTGATCCATGACATGGACACCTTGTGGCAGGCAGAGAAGGGGCTGGTGTGGAAGCAGCTGGTGAACGGCATCCCCCCCTACAAGGAGATCGGGGTGCACGTCTTCTACCGCTGCCAGTGCACCACGGTGGAGACCGTGCGAGAGCTCACCGAGTTCGCCAAGAGCATCCCCAGCTTCATAGGCCTCTACTTGAATGACCAAGTGACTCTGCTCAAGTACGGGGTGCACGAGGCCATCTTCGCCATGCTGGCCTCCATCATGAACAAGGATGGGCTGCTGGTGGCCAACGGGAACGGCTTTGTGACCCGTGAGTTCCTGCGCAGCCTGCGCAAGCCCTTCAATGAGATCATGGAGCCCAAATTTGAGTTTGCTGTGAAGTTCAACGCACTGGAGCTGGATGACAGTGACCTGTCCCTGTTTGTGGCTGCCATCATCCTGTGCGGAGGTGAGCGGGTGCCCTCGGCCGTGCCAGGGTCAGGAAGAGTCCCCCCTACTTAGAGGTGGTTCAGAGGGGGCTAGGGGAGCTGAGCTGCAGCTGGCCCTGAGGTCAGCCAGGGCTGTCTCAGGGGCATGAGAGAAGAACTGAACACTTCCAAAACCAAAGCTTCTCTGTGGCGGTGATGCCTGGCAAGCTTGGACCAACAGCAAGGAATGTAGAAGTGGCATCTCCTTCTCATGTGCTGCTGTGGGATACGTTGTCCAAGGGCACGCTTCTCCCCTTTCTAGCTGATAAGGTTGGAGTCACGGTGGGTGGGTTACTGTCCCCAGCTCCCTTTCCCCAGGAGGAACGTGTACTTTGGAGGGCTGCACCATGACCCTGCAGCTACCGTGCTTCCTCTCCACAGACCGACCTGGCCTGATGAACGTGAAGCAGGTGGAGGAGATCCAGGACAACATCCTGCGAGCACTGGAGTTCCACCTGCAGTCCAACCACCCGGATGCCCAGTACCTCTTCCCCAAGTTGCTGCAGAAGATGGCTGACCTACGGCAGCTGGTGACAGAGCACGCCCAGCTGGTGCAGAAGATCAAGAAGACAGAGACAGAAACTTCTCTGCACCCACTTCTGCAGGAGATCTACAAGGACATGTACTAAGGACCTGTTATTTATGAGAATGAAGCCATGGATTCCCATCAAGACTCTTTGTACAGAAACAAAGAAAACCTTTCCCAGTGTCTTCCATTTCTCCTACTGGAACTCTTTTCTATGTGACCCTGACATACGGTACGTAGGGCAAGCTGCCGTCAGGATTTGCAGCCACCTCCTGCTCGGCCAAGGCTTCCGTTAACACACACTAACAAATCTGCAAAGCTGCTGTTTCCGTTCCTACGGCCCAGCTCCGACTGCTCCCAGAGCGGAGCAGCCGCCGGGTTTACATGGCTCAGGCAGCGAGGTTCCTGTGGCACCCTGGGTCCCCAGGGTGGGGGAGCTCTGGTCCTTAGGAGGCCCGAGGGGGTGCAGGGGCCAGCGGGACCGGCAGCAGCACTTGCTGTGTGTCTGTATTCTCTTGTTCATTTGCACTCCGAAGACGTGGTCCTGAGCCGTGAATTCTGGGACATTCTGATGAAAGGATGTTTCTCTCTTTCCCAAAGAAAAGCCAGAGTAGTTGAACACGGGTAGGGCTGTCCCAGCAGAGACCCTCAGCTGCAGCCCCCCCTGTGCTCTGCAGTATGTTTCTGTCTCTTAGTGGGACTGTGTGAGCTCTACTTCCCGAGTGTTGTGTGCTCTTGGCACCCTCGTTCCATAGGGAACATGTCCCTTGGCACCTCAGTATGAGAGGGAGGGATGGGGAAGTGGGAGGGAAAGGATTTGACTCCTTAAAATTCACCTTCAGAGCAGAGGCACAGAATCCATGGCTTCCACAGGCTGTTCTGCACAGAGGTGAGTTAACAAAAGGTCTATGCAGGGTCAGGGGCCTTGAGCTGGTCAGGGTTTGGTGTCCTGCCTCAGTTTCCCCCTCTGTGAAAGGGACCTGGATTGTCACATGCTGTCTGCTCGGAGCAGCAGCATGAGGATCTGTTAATGCATTGGTTGCAGAGAGCTTTGCAGCTGTAAACTGCAGTATAAATGCCAAGGATTTTTAAATGGGGAGGGAGTGGTTGGGATGCCCACAATAGGCAGGAGCTTCCCAGTGAGCATGGCTGTGTCAGGGAAGCTGCCAGTCCTCCTCTGCCACTGTTCCCAAGAGTAGGAACAGCTCCAGGTGTTGGGGCCTGCCTGAACCCAGCACCGTTCTGGGACTTTACCTCACAACTTCTCACAGCTGTAGTGAAACACCACGGTGCTGCCTGGGCCAGGCCAGGCCCGGCCCCTGGTGTGTGGGGCTCTCTCACTTGGGCTCGGGGTGGGGTGAGGATGGACCTGGGAAGGGCTCAGTTTCCCTTTCAGGATAAAATGGTGTCTGACCTAAGAAGTGACACTTTCCTGTCTGTAGCTCCTAGTCCTGTGTGTCCTGAGCAGCCTTATTAAAATACTGGTATTCCCAAGGAGGGGTTGTGGGAGCAAATTACTTGGTTTTATTTTACTTTCCTCCTCTTCGGGGTAGCAGATTTCCCTGGTGCAATAATTCCTTTAAAACCCAAAGGGGAAGAGCACTGGGCTTTCCCTCCCCGTCACAGGGCTGGCCGGTCCCAAACCTCCCCCTGCTGCCACACTCCACTCCTTTTGCCGTGCCTCAGTTTCCCCACCCAGCCCCAACCCTCCCTACCTCGCAGGGGTGTTGGGAACTACCATTTCTGAAGCACTTTGAAGCCCTGGGGGAAGGCACTGGAGACATGCGTGTGCTGGTCGGAGCCCGGGGGATTTGCCCTTCCCAAAGCCCCGGTGGTGTCCCCGCCGTGGCCGCAGTGCAGGACTTGTGCCCATCACCTGGGAAACTTTTTGCTCTTCCTTCCTCGACAGTATAACAACCCTCAAACTGAAATGTATATTTTTGCTAGAAGTACAAACCTCCAAGTGTTTTTAATAATATAAATAGTGTCCACAAACTGACTTGACTTTAAATAAATCTGAACTAAATATTTAAGAACCTTTTAGTGCCCAGCCTCTCTTTGTGGGTTTTCTCTCAGCACCTGGAGGGCTGTCTGTGGGAGGATTTCTAGCGGAAGCAATGGGATTTGCTGTGATTTCCAGGGATTTGCCATGATTCCTGGGGCTCTGTAATTCTCAGATCTCATACCTGCTGTGGTTTTCCTGCCTGCAAACCTAAAACAGTAGAAAGAGCCAGTCCTGAGCAGGATCCCAGCCTCAGAGCTGGGTGCTTTCCTGCCCCAATTGCTGCGGGTGGAGCTGGAAATGAGCTGAAAACACCCCGAGATGGGGACGGATGAGCTGCAGGGCGGTGATGTGCTGGCACCTGGGTCTGCCCTTGGCTGTGATGAAGCACCTGAGAATTTGCGGGGGCAGCTGCAGACCCCCAGGCTCCCCTCTGCCCGGCCTGAGTGCCCTGGGGGAAGCTGCCCCATTGTTCCCTGCCTCACCCACGCAGCTGGGAACACATGGAGCCGTGGTGCTGCTGGGCAGGGGCCCAGGGTACCTGGCTGGGGACCCCTGGGTGGTTTACCCCAGCAGGCAGCAAAACACCACCCAGCCGTTCACTGTCTCCCTTCCCAGTAGGATGGGGGAGACAAGTGGGGAAGAAGTGAAACTCACCGGCTGAGTTAAAGCCAGTTTAATAGGAGTGAAAAGAAAGGGGAAAGAGTAATAATAAAAGAATGAGAATATACAGAATTCAGTGATGCACACTTGTATGGAAAAATCACACAATGAAAAGCCAGTGTCCATAAAGGAGACAGAGTAGTCCTGCAAATTCATTCGAATAAAGGGAATTTACACACACCCGCAGAGTTTCCTCTCTCCAGGTTTTGGAGGACGCAGCCCTCTTTTATCCTAAACTCCCGGCCGCAATGTTGCCTTCTTCCTTCCCCCACTGGCTGAGGTACTGGGAAGGTACAGCCTTCCCTAACCGCCTACCACATATCCCCCCTTGAACCTGTCATTTTCCCCCAACGTTCAGAAGTTCATGTTTGTGCGGACCCGCTCGTCTGAGCCACACCGTGTGGGCTCTGTAACAAACGTGCGGCTTGAAGTCGGCTGAGACATTAAGACCCATTTCAAACCGTTAGCACCCATCCCTTCACCCATCGAATTGTTAGTAAAACATTAGCACACATCTTTGCTATCTCAAGTGGTGCCCCTGTCCAGGCTCGTCGCTGCAGGAGCTGCAAAGTCCTTGACTCACTGTAAACTGTGCTCACACACCCGGCTGCTATCAGCGAGCCCGGGCTTGTCCTCCGCCCAAAACACGTGTCCCCGGCTAGTAGGAGACAATTATCCCAGCCGGACCCAGGCCACACGGAGGCCATAAATAGCCCTGGGAAGTAGCCCAGCCCTCTTCACCGCTGGGGAAGAGATGGAGGCAGGCTCGGTGATGGCATCTGGGTCGTTAGGGGCTGAGGCAAGCTGTCTGAGACCCCTGTGCAGGTAAAGGCTTGCGGATGGGGCGGCTGGGAGCAGATTTTTGGGGGAGACAGGCTGGAGACGGGGCCCTTCGCTGTGGGGGCAGGGAGTGGATTGGGATGGCCTTGACCCCCCCTCCCCATCCCCCTCCAGAGCTGGGGGTCGGCGGCAACACTCCAGCCAGGCCCCCTCTTCCTGCCAGCCGCAAGCCAAGGGCTCCTGCCCTCCTCCATGTCCCAGCCCTTGGTACCCCTGCCTTTTCTCCATGCTCCCCCAGTCCCGAGGAGAGCCCCCAGGCTGTCCCTGTGCCAGGCGTCCTTTGCTTTGCAATTAACCGGGAGATTAGGCTGGATGGGGCTGGCTCTGTCCTTGGCAAGGGTTTCTGAGCCCGGACAACAGCCGGGGGGGCTTCCAAAATATGTCCCCACACAGACAAAGCCGGTGTCGGGGTGAGAGGGAACCTTTGGGCAAGGCTGGAGCAGGGTTTGACCCCAGCCATGTGGCTCCTCTGGCTAACAGGAATTTTGCCCGTGGGTGCTGTCGGTGGGGCCAGAGCTGCCGCTTCTCACATGACAGAAAATCAGCCCAGGTCTGCAGGTACTTCCAGCGTGGGTGTTGCCGTTACGGAGAGCAGTGCCGGTAAGGACGGGGCTGTGAGGGGATGTTGATGCCATGAGGGTGGGCTGGGAACCTAGAGGAGTCATGTTGGACTGATGGGACCCTCTGTCTCTGTCCCTGTACTCCTCCAGTTACCAGCACATCCAGGAGGAGGCGGCACCAGTAGGGACCCAAAATGATCTAGTGCCCCACCACCACCGGGACCCAGAGTCTGGCCCTGAGCCCACAACCACAGCCCGGGACTGCGGGGAAGCCCGGCGTCCCTCGGTCCACCCTGCTCACAGCGTGACATGTGTGGCCTTAAAGTTCCCAAAAGTGGAGGTTGAAGTGGAAGAGAAGGACAAGAAGAACATCCCAGCACTTGGTAACATCCCCAGTGGGGCCATTGGTGGAGAATTTGTCCCCACAAAAGCTCGGGGTGCCTCAGGTAGGTGCTAGGCTTCCCAGGGGACTAGTGGGGTGAAGATACTGAGGTGGTCATGGTGGAGCAGCCTGTGCATGTTTCTGCTCGTGACTCAAGCCTGGGCCAAGCTGGGGCTGTGGAGGGCTCTCCGGTGTGGGGACTGGCACTGCTGAAGCTGCACTCTCCAGGCAGGACCCCCAGCTCTCTGATGATGGGGCAGGATGTGCTTTTCCCCTCTAAGAACTCTTCTCCTGCAGGTTTTCAACCACAAGGGCCGGCACTGGATCCAGACCCCTCGGACTCCAGAGAGGCAGTTGTACAGACAGCGACAGGGACTGACCCTGCAAAGGTGTGTTTGGTGTCTCCTGTGGCTGGGCACTCACTCCCTGTCACCCTGTGGTGTTCCCCAAGCCCAGGGGGTTGCATGCTCTGCTTGCAGGTCCCTGCAGAGCTGGGTGCTGAGGCAGCCGTGGTCACCACTGCAGTGCTGAGAGCCCGGAGCGAGGCCATGGTGTGCGGCATCTGCATGGACAGAGTGTACGAGAAGCCACTGCCGGAGGAGCGGCTCTTCGGGATCCTCCCGAACTGCAGCCATGTGTACTGCGTGGGGTGCATCCGCAAGTGGCGCCGCAGCCGGGACTTCCAGAGCACAGTCAAAAAGTGAGTGGGGATGGGGATGTGGGAGGGTGGTCTCTGCCCCCCCTTCTGCACCCTGAAGTTCTTCTTTGAGTCTGGCAATGTGGCTTTGGGATTGGCATGACTTTCCTTTGGGAACAGGCACTTGGGAGTGCTGATGGGTATGGGGGTGCTGGATGAGGCCACAGCAGCAGGACCACCCAGGGTGGGTGCTGAGCCTGTGCTCCCTGCTCTCTTTTTGGGACACCCATCCGCACCTGTCACCCTCTCCCAGGGCCTGCCCAGAGTGCCGGATCACCTCCAGTTACTACATCCCCCACAAATACTGGATCTCAGATGTGGCTGAGAAGGAGAAGCTCATCACAAACTTCAAGGCACGGATGGGGTGAGTATGTGGTGCTGCAGGTGGCAGGGCTGCAGGCTCTGTGCTGCTCCAGGAGCTACACTCGCAACTGTGCTTGGAATCCCACAGGAAAATCAGGTGCAAGTTCTTCATCCGTGGCCACTGCCCATTCAGATCAGAGTGCATCTACCTGCACAAGCTGCCTGCCCGCCGGCAGCTGCGGCACAGACGGCAGCAGCTGAGGATGCCTGCTGTAAGTGGGGTGGCACATCCCGGGGCTGGGCTGGGCACCAGGAGGCCGTGGCTCATCCTCTCTTCTCTGCTTCAGTTGTTTCTCTCTTCTTCCTCGGAGAGCTCTGACGAGGACGATGAGGAGTCCCCACTGGAGTGGGCTCTTACCCTGGCCATGCTGGAGACAGAGTTTCGCTATCCAAGTTATACCCACGAGATGCTTCTCTTTGGCTTCAGCGATTCCGACTGAAGTGTGGGGGCCATGCTGGGCCTGGGTGCTGCTGGCGGCCGGGACACGTCTCTGGGAGGCAGAAGCCTTTGCTTTTGGTTCCTGCCATGGTTTTGGGGTGGCTCCAGGTGTGGGGGGTGTTGCAGGGATGGGGTGGGATAGGGTGGGATGGGATGGGGAAGCAGTCTGGCTGGCATTTATCGGTGCACCGGGGGTGACTCAGGGCACAGCCCCGCTGCTCTTGCCCTCGCCCCCTCCATGGTGCCCACTCTGCGCCCGTGGGAGACCCACGGGTGGGGCTGAGCTGGCGCTGGAGGGCAGCGGGGGGGGTCTGACATCCACGGGCCGGCACGGGGATGCCGGGCAGCAGCGGGGTCACTGTTCTAAATTGTTTTTAGCCAAATCCGAGAATAACTAAATAAAACAGGCTGTCTATCATCACTCTTCCGGGGGCCTCTGTTCCGTGGGCTGAGGGGTCCACCCTTGGGGGGGGAAAGGCGGTGTTTGGGCTGGATTTTAAGGGATATTTGCATAACGAGATGGTTTGCGCGCGGTCGATTTGCGTTTCCCGGGGGCGGGGCCGGAAGCGGCGCGTTCGGGCCCGGGGCAGCGGGCGGAGCCACGTGGGGGATGCGGTGACACCCGGGAGGGTGAGGTGACACCTGGGAATGGGCCCGAGACCGCCCCGGGGGCGGACGGCAGTGACCGGGGCAGTGCTTGGGGCCGCAGCGGGGCGGGGGCAGCCCGGCCAGCAGCGCCCCCCGGGAGGGCAGCGGGGGTTGGGCTGGGGATGGGGGAGCTGCCAGCGAAGGGGTGTTTGGAGGGCTCGGAGGGGCTCCCGGTGCTCCCGCCCGCTTGCGACCGCAGTGATGCTCCCGCATCGTCGGGTGGGGAGGGCGGCTAAAGGCAGCCCCCGAACTTGATGCCGGGGTCGGCACCGAGCACGGCTGGGCAGCTCCTGATCGGTCCGTGCCTCTCTGGTGTGCCCCGCGTTCGGCTCTCCCCGGTGTGACCGTGTGCAGCTCTCCCCGGTGTGTGTGAGCCGTGTCCGGCTGT
>VZTX01019790.1:0-18259 GCA_013400915.1 Pardalotus punctatus | reverse complement strand
AACAGCACCGGCCCCGGTGAGTGCGGGCGATCCGCGGGGCCGGGGCACGGCGCGGGGCGGCCGGCGGGGACCCGGGGGGCAGAGGCGGCCGTGGGAAAGCGGGGGGTGATGCTGCAGGGAGCGCCGGGAGCTGCCCCGGCTCCCGCAGCTGCTGCCGGGGTGGATCTGCAGTGACTTTGGGGTGGCTTCGGCTTTGCCGAGGGAGTCGGGGGCTCCTGAGCATCCCCGGGGAGCAGCGCTTGTGCCGGCCCTGCGGAGCAGCGGGAGGTCAGGCCAGTCCCGGAGGGTTCTGCTGCGTTGGCAGCGGTTGTTTTCCTTGGGTTTGCCTTGTTTTCGGGTTACTTTACTTGCAGCGCATGCCGACGGATGGATGGGAGCTGGGCTCTTGGCAGAGCGGAGCTCGCTGGAGGTCTGGGTCCCGCGGGGATTGTGCTCCCCCTCCGGAGCCGCTGTGGCGGTGGAGGGGTCTGGGGAGGTGAGGCTGTTCTGGGGAGGTGAGGCTGTTCTGGGGAGCTGAGACTTGTCCTGTTGACGGTGCTTATCGCTTCCTCACGGTCCGCAGAGCGTGAGGCTCTCGGGGAGCCACGGGTGAGATGGCCCCGTGCCCCAGGCCCACCCTGCTCTGGCATCCTGCTCGCTGGGTTCCCAGCCCGGAGAGCTCCCCTGCGCCTCAGGTGTGCTGCTGGGTTTGTCCCGGCGCCGTCCCGCCGGCTGTGGGAATGCCTCCGTGGGGAATGCCTCCTT
Organism: Pardalotus punctatus; assembly: GCA_013400915.1. Classification (NCBI taxonomy): domain Eukaryota; kingdom Metazoa; phylum Chordata; class Aves; order Passeriformes; family Pardalotidae; genus Pardalotus; species Pardalotus punctatus. The sequence continues at coordinate 17,515 of VZTX01019790.1, read as the reverse complement.
GGAGTTGTGTTTGGGTGCTGGAAAAGATCAGCTCCTCCCCAGGGGAGCGAGGGGTCCTTGTTCTGCAACGTTAGTAGGTGGATTTTGAGCCGGGATAAGGGAATAGGATTTCTGTTACATTGTAAATGGGCAAACATCCTGCAACACAGCCCAGTCTTTTCTTGAGTCAGGCTCATCATCAACTCTGTAGCTTTAGACAGCGTCAGCTTTGAAATGAGGGCTCCATCCCTTTGATGGGAAGCCCTGTGAAACCCGCAGTCAAGGTATTATTTCCTAAAACTACCATGAGATCATCTGTGGACAAACAAACCCAAGCTGTAGTAGGTGACTCTTTACTCTGAAATTGAAATAACGTGTCTCCTCTGTGCATCAGGGATTCTACCGCATTCTGTTGCTCATCTTAAAACACTTTTGTTTTTTGCATAATACATTTGAAATCTGCTTATGCGAAACCTGTATGGGAGAGAATGGAAAGAGCATCCACTGGATGGGTCCCTTGCTCAGTTTAAAGCTTGTTGCACATCATGGGACAGTCAAGTGGGACTTTCCAGGTGTTGCCATGCTGGTGCCAAGCAGATTGAATAGATGGGGGTGGACACAAACGGAGCACAACAAATGCCAGAGAACTCTCTCTCGATGCAAATGGGCTGCCGGAGCACAGCCTCTGCTACAGTGACCTGTCTTTCAGGCTTTTCTGTGCTGATGTTTCCTTTATCCGTGGCATTTCCGTGTCAGGCTGGGCGGAGGGTGCCCTGGCAGTCACATACCAGCTCTGGGTGTCCAGCACAGCCTGTGAGCAGGGGCTCAGCCCTTGTCACCACAAGAAGCTGTTTGTCAGCAGACTTTGTCCGCAGCCCCAGCTGTTTCTTACCTGGTGGCAGGCGGTGTGTGGGTGGGGCAGGTCTGCCTGCTCTGACCTGGTAATGCTCTTGAGCTTGCTCCATATAATTGACCAGTCCTTAATAAAAAGCACTGCTGATTGCTGGAGTTGTTCATTTTGCAGTTTGCCTGCCCTCTCCTCCCCCAAAACCACAAAAAGCAAGCTTCGGCTTCGTGAGGACGTGCAGGGTGGGTGGTGACGGTGGCTGATGGCTGGTGGGCTTGGAGCAGCTTGGTTGGGGCAGGTTTTAGGTTGTCTGATGGGACCTGTTGTGTTGAGCAGGACCGGGGCTCTCCCAGCTCTAATCACACTTTGTTGTCCCTGCCCACCCTCATCCTGTGCCCAAATGTCTCCACGGACTGCAGAAATGAGCGTGCCAAGTGTGTGTGGAGTGTGCTGGGGTTACGAACACCACTGATGAAAGCCTGCTTCCTTCCATGCCCCTGGGTGGGAAATGTCCCCAGGCTTGCAGGGATCACAGCCAGCTCTTGTCCACAGTACCCACGCACTGTGCTGGCCTTTCAGCCAGGGAGCATTGGCTTGAAAAGCCCTTTTTGTGGTCTCTGCTCCTTGCTGGCCTGGAGAGCAGCGTGACCCCGGCATGGGGACCGCAGTGGGACAGCTCTGCCCACAGTCTGTGGCCTCCTGGCTGTCCTGCTCAGGGCTCACCTTTCCTGGCTCTGTGCACGAACGTGCTGCAAGCTCTGCTCCCTTGGCCGGCCCCTGTGGGTGCATGGCCGGGGCAGCCCCTGTGGCAAGGTCAGGCAGCCGTGCTCTTCCTCCAGAGCAAATCCTCCAGCTGCCTTGTGTGGCCGGTATTTCTTGCTTTCCTCTTTCCTCCTTTCGCTGCTGGGCTTGCAGGATGCCCGCAGGCTTTGGCTTGGTAAATTGCCAAGGAGTTAAACCCATGATTACTGTTCCTGTCTCCTTGCAGTGCTGTGGGAGTAGGCTGGCCAGCGTCTTCCTTTGGGGCACAAATCGTAGTTCCTGCTAGGATTAGATTCCTCCCGGCAGGAAGTACATCCCAAGGATCCCAGTGCCTGAGGACTGTTTTCCTCTTTCTTTGCTGTCCTTCTTAAACAGCTGGGTCCTCTGTATTTCCAGCATGACCCTGTGCAGTGTTGGAGGAAGGCAGGTTAACTCACCCTTGCTGGTATTCTGTGATAGAAATCAGGAATCTGCCTCTGAAAGGTGACACAGTTTCTCCCCATTCTGGGGTTTCCAGGGTAGGAAAGGGGCATCTGGAAGCACTCTGCAGACATGTGAAGCCATGACCTCCTACCCCCTTGCTGAGTGTTATGAACCTTGTTTTTGGATGGGCAGTATGGCCATGGCTCTGCTGTGTCTGTACAGTTCTATCCCTTTCTCAACTCCGGTGTGATGCTTCTTTTCCAGCCCTGAGTTGCAGTCTGACTGGTTTGGTTCATGTATAATTTTGCTGAGGGTACAGCTGGGCAGAGGGATGGAGGGTCTAGTTAGTCCTGATGGCACTTTGAGTAGCTGTTATCCTCTTGTGTGCCTACCCTGGGGCTGTTCTTGCTATCCCAGCAGCTTTTCTTCCAGCCAGAAAAATCTTTGGAAGATACATCTGAAAGCAGAGTTACATTAGCAGCACATGAATTTTCATAGTGTTGTGTGTCACAGGAACACAGTACCTGTGTCCTGAGCTGGGTAGATGGATAACCACAGGATGCTTTGGGTTGGAAGGGACCTTAAATGATCATGGGCAGGGACACCTTCTGCTATCCCAGGTTGCTCCAAGCCCCATCCAACCTGGCTTTGGACTTCCAGAGATGGGGCAGCCACAGCTGCTCTGAGCACCCTGTGCATCCCCACCCTCACAGGGAACAATTTCCTCCTAATATCCAATCTAAATGTTCCCTATTTTAGTTTAAAAGCATCCCCCTGTCTTTTCACTCTCTGCCCATGCAAAACATCAGCCCATGTGCTCAGCAGAAGACAAGGGCACAGCTCTGGTCTCTTGGCACCATAAATTGCTGCTGGGGCACGGGGCACCCATGTGCTGCCTGTGCCCATCTGTTCTGCACCGTGCCCCAGGGCTTCCTGCTGCGAGTTCCATCACCTTTCCTTCTGCTATCAACCTTTCCTCCTGACCTTTTCCTCCTCCTCAGTGTCTCTCTGGTGATCTCTCATCTTCAGGGCACATCTCTCAGTGTAGTTTAGTCATCTGTTAGTGCTCTCTGGTTCAGGGTGATTGTTTTATAGCAGGAGTGTGGGTGGTTCTGGCTGGAGGTGCATGGATCTATTGGGACTGGAATGAGAACACAGGGACACAAAGTGCACCTTTCCAAGAATCAGGAAGCCTCCTGTGTGCTTCTGTGGGTGGATAAAACCCTGCAGCCTGCCCCCAGTAGCCCCCCCACCAACTGCTGTGCTCTCTCCCTTCCAGACTCCCTGTATGTCTCCGAGTACTTCTCTCAGAGCGCACAGAAACTGTCTTTCTACAGCTGGTATGGGAACGCCAAGCTCTTCCACTTCCACGTGCCAGAAGACACTGTGCTGCTCCGTTGGCTCCTGCAGGCATCCCGGGGAAAAGGCCCTGAGTGCACCAGCATGGAGATCACCGTGTATGTATGCCCCTGTGCTTGTCCTTGTGGGCTTCTTGTCCCCTTGTCCCAGTCACTCGTGGCTGGGGCTGGTTGGTTGTGGAGGCTGGGCAGTTCCCCCATCACAGGAGCTGTAGTTTCTTCATGCAGTAGCAGCCAATCTGTGTTTAAACCTGTAGGAGTGTTTTGTGTTCTCATTCCTGGTGGGTTTGGGGCTGCCTGTCAGGTGTGGTGGCCAATAGACCCCTTAGAACACTGGAGAGAGCTTCACAGCGAGGCAGATATGCTGCTCAAAGGGGTTCCTGGCCTGGCAGAACCTGCACACGGTGCCAGAGAATGTGGCAGGACTACAGGGGGCTTGAGCAGACCCAAACTGGTTGGAGGTGGGCAAACTGCCCAGTGCAGAAGAACTGAGGAGGTTGGGGGGCACTTTGTGGGGGTGTGGCTGAGTGTGGAGCAGAGGCAGGAGAGGAATGTTGTGCATGAGAAGATTGCAGACTCAATGTCAGTGAAAGAAATGCTGCTTAAAGCAGCACTTGACTCGATGAAGGATTCGAGGTCAAAAACTTGCCAGATTTTGAGCTTTGTCTTTGGACAACACCGAGCTTCCTCAGCCACTTGTGCCACATGGCCCCTGCTCCACAGAGGTCTGGGGGTGATTGACCTCTTGTGCTTCCCTGCTCTGTCCTGGTGCTCTTAATTGTTCCCGAGAAGCCTGGCACAGATGATCTTCCTGCTTTCTGCTTCCCAGAGAGGTTTCCAGTAATTTGGACACATGAGGGACAAGGCAGCAGCTAAACAATAACCCAAGAAGTGATGGCTAACAGAGATAAGCTCCAAGGGGTAATAACATATCACCTGTCATGTTTGCTTGCTGGACCTGTTGCAGTGCAGTCCAAAAGCAATCAAATTAAATGCCAAATCGACTGAATAAATATTTCCCACATTCCTTAGTCGCGTGTGTTTCTGCTACTTCAAATGCTGGGCTTATCTGGAAAGCAGAAGTGCTGCTGTACTGAAGTCTGTAATATGGGCCTTCCTTGGAAAGGGTCTTTGTAGTCTGTCTGTCTGCCCTCCTTAAAAGAGGAAATGGGAAGATGCAGATCTTAGCTAGAAAATGAAAGTTCTTTGTAGACGATTTTCCCTATATGGGGAATTTGCTGATGGTTATAAAGCAGTAGTCTGTGGGTGGGGTTTGGTGGACAACACCGAGCTTCCTCAGCCACCAGGCTTGATGGAACTATGTAAATCCTTATCTTAATAAGCTGCCAAGTTAAACCAATTTCTAAATAAATCCCGGATAAGCTAATAGCAGCCAGTCCTCACCAGATGAAAATGATGACTCCACTTGAAAATGTGGGATTTTCCAGCCTGCTCCCCCTCCAATCCCAGGCCAGCTGGGTGTCCCCTGGTTAGTTGGTATCCCAGTTTATCTTGCCAGTGTCTGTGCATCCCTGGGCTTGCTCTCATTGTGGTTTCCCTCGCAGGCACTTTCGCCACGGAGCCCCTCCGGTCATCAACCCGCTGGGCACTCGCTTTCCTGCCAACGCCACCGTCCGTCCCTCCTACAACATCAGCATCACGCTGAGCAGCGCTGTGCAGAACACCACCTTCGTGAATGTCACCACCCCGGCCGCTGGCGACTGGTTCATCGCTGCCCACCTGCCCGAGGCTGCGGGCAGGATTGAGGTGAAGGTGAGGGTCCAGCCCAGTGCTCTGCCCCGGGTGTCTCATCACGGCCACAGCTGACCCCTGTGCTCTCCCCTCCTGCAGGGTTTCTCCACTCCATGCCCCTATATGTTCCAGGCAGATATGTTTGTGCTCAGACTCACTGATATGCCTGTCCTGGAGCCTGGTGTCCCCACGCCACACACCGTTGTCTCGCCTGCTAAGCCACTGCATGTCAAGTGAGTGGGAGCAGCGGGTGGGCAACTGAGGGCATGGCGGGGGGGGATTTCCCACAGGAGCTGCTATGGGGAAGCCAGCGTTGTTCCCAAGTGGGGCTGGAGCTGGGGGGTCTCTGAGCCCGTTGCTGAACTCCCTGCAGCAGTGGTAGGGTCTGCACGGGGAGCACACCTGCACCCTTCTCCGACTCTTCCCGGGTGGTCATCGATTCAATTGTGGGAATTTTAGTTCTTCCAGAAGCTCGCCTTGGGAAGGATTTTCACAGCACCAACCAGGGCGGTCTAGTTCGTGTCACAAAGCCCTGGGGACTGTGGTGGGTTGTGGCTGGCTCGTGTTGAGAGCACGAGCTCTGCAAACTGCCGCTCCCTCCCCCCGCAGGGTCTTCGTTCCCAAACACGCGGCGGGGATGCGGTTCCAGCTGAGCAGCTGCAGCACCAGCGGGCACAGAGCCTGCGCCGTGCGGGTGCTGCTGGGCTCCATCACCCTGCCCCAGTCCTTCCAGAGGGTCCTCACCTGCACGGGGAGCGTCAACTGCAGCCTGGCCCTGGAGTCGCCCCCCTGGGAGAAGTGGCTGCAGATCACCGTGGAGAGTCTCGGCACTGCCAATGCCAGCGTGGCCGTGGAGATGCTGGCTTCCTTCACAGGTGGGATTCCACGTTCTCTAGCCCTGTGGGAAGAACCAGAGGGAACTTTGTGTCTGCTGTGTCTCCCTCAGGCCTTTGGGGGCCTGGCTGTGGTGGCCTGTGCTCCCCAGCGTGCTTGGAGGTTTTAGTTTTTCCTTTGGTGTCAAAACTGAAAGCTCCACTGTTCACCCCAGAGGGGCATTTGCTAGAGCTGCCTGCTTTGGAAACACCTGAAAAGTTCAGTGTTATTTTTGTTGTTTGGGAAGCAGTGGCTGGCTTAAAATCTGGTGGGGAGAATAGTTTTGGGTGGTACAACAGACTGAGGCTGGGTTGATTGCTATTTGGCCAAGAGCAGGCTACGGACAGGAAACCAGCTCACAGAGGTTTACTGGGGGAAATGTCTGGAGCTGTAGTGACAGAATGTCACCATTTCAGGTGACACCTTGTGGCTCAGGTGGTCACAAGGTCCTTGTGGCTGTGATTAGGCACCTTTGCACCTATTACATGACCATAATCCCTGTTTGGCTGATGCAAGCTCACCAACCAGGAATATTTTTAAAATTTTCTTCCGCTGGGCGTTCTGCCACCTCCTCCTCAAAGCAGAGCTTCATCCTGTGTGCTGGAAGACGTGGCACTGGCAGCAGAGGTGTTAGAGGGGAGCACTGGAGTCTCTGGGAGCAATGGAAAGCTCCAGCAGTGGAACTCCAAGTGTCCCATTCAGCTCCATCTGCCACAGCGTGTGCCTGTAGCTCCTCTGGGCTGGTTTCTCCCTCCTGCTCAGCCTTGTCTGTTTGTGTCTGGGGCACTGGGAGGGACTTCTGTGCGGCCTGTGGCCGTGGGACAGCTGAGTGCTGAGCTCTGCTGCTGGTGAGTGAGCACTCTCTGGGCACCTTGATGATGCTGTGTTATCCCTTCCTCTGTTCCTGCTTCCCTGCACCTCCAGGGTGCTTCCACCCACTGTACCATGCCTGGCTCCCATCAGGGTCCCAGCTTGTGTCCCCCTGAAAAGATGGTGCCTCAGGGGCAGTTCATGCAGGGCATGAACCATCTGAAACCCCCAGTTTGTGCTGTCTCTTGGAGCTGCTGGGGCCTGCCTGGGTGAGGTGCCAGTCCTGGCTGTGCCGATTCCTCTCCTTTTTTTGCTCTAGTTTGCAGACCAGGAAGCACCAGTTCCTTCCTTAACTTCATCAGCCTAAACCAGAGCCAGGCTGGTGGCAGACCAGGAGCAGCAGGGAGCTCTGCTCCAGCTGCTGGAGAGGCTCCACACAACACGTCCGGCCAGCGGAGCTCCTGCCTGCAGAGCCAGCCCGTCGTGAGGGAGGACCTGGACGTGGTGTCCGTGCGCTACCGGCTCTTGAACGGTCCCAGCGTGCCCGTGAACGCCCTGTCCCCCACCCTGCTCCTGCTCAACCTGAACACAGGCATGGACAGCGGGGGTTCCCTCGTGGTCAATCTGCTGCTGAACAAGGTGTGCAGGCTGATTGACGGGATTGTGTCCCCTTGGCGGGGTTTTGTCTTTGTCCCTGCTCCTGGCTGCACGCTCCAGAGGTTGTAGGTACCAGTGGGACTCCTTCTCTCTTTGTTGTTACAAAACACTCTGAGCCTATTTTAGCTGCTTCCAGCATGTCCCACCTGCCAGCTCCGATTCAGATGCCCCAGCTTGCGGCATGTGGCGGCAGTGACGCAGAGGAGACAAAATGGAAAGCAGCTGCAATGCCATCTTCTCCATGGGAGCCTGGCACCTTGCCACCAGGAGAGGAGGCTGAGCAGGGAAATCCAGGGATGTTCCTGTCCCAGGTCACTGATTCCCAGGCTCCTTCAGTGACACCCCCACTGCCAAAATCAGCCCCCTGAAATTCCATGAAACTCCCTGAGGGCTGGAGCAAGGCTCAGCCCTGATGTTCTGCAGCCTCTGATTTGTGCTGCCCTGCGCCGGTGCTGAAATGATGTGTGAGTGTCCCATCTTTGGGGCAGCCCCCATGAGAGGGTCCCCCAGGAGGGTCTCCTACCTCTTGGCCGTGACATTACACGGTGGCAGCACAAGGTCAAGTGAAGCAGGAACCTGCTGAACTGACCGGTGACTTGACCTGCAAGATTTATTGTTCCGTGAGCACTGTGGAGAGGAACGGTGTAGGGGGATGGCATCGAGGCACGCTAACGTGGGACACTGCTCTGTTTGCACAGACATCTGTGAGCCTGGCCAACGCCACCGTGGTGGCCTGTGTGAGTGCTGCGTCACCAGTGCTGTCCCTCAACGCCACACGGAACTGCAGCACAGGTAGGACAGATGCTGGCACCTCTGCCACCAGCTCAGCTATGGCATCTCAGGGCTCGGCTTTTAGACCTGGAGAGCTGTTAACTGACTCAGGACTTTGTGGGGTGTCCCAAAGAAACTGATTTTGGCACAAAGCCTCCTGAGGTCTTTGTGCTGGCACGTTCCCAGAGCGCTGGGGTGCAGGCAGTGGTCTGGCTCTGGGAGTTGACCTCTACCAGAGGAAGGTCTGGTTACCAGCTGGGGCTCTTCCAGCCTTGCTGGCAGGAGGTTTGGGGATGGTGAAGGTACTGCTGGTGTGCAAAGCAGCTGAGCTGTACCCTGGAGGACCAGCCAAGACAACAGGCTGTTCCAGGCACCCTGTGCTACCCAGACACTGAGTGGGAACAGAGATGAAAGAAAAAACAAGGCTCTTGAGAGCAGGGGTCCTCTCCATGCCCCTGGTGCCTCCTGAGCATGGGAGCAAGGAGCCACAGGAGCAGCTGATTCCTGTGTGGTCAGTCTCAGCCAGGGATTGCTGTGGGCCCTTCTCCTCAAGCCCTGGCACATCACAGCACCTTCTTTTCTTCCAGCTTTTTCCCAGGGCTACCCTCTGAGTGTGAGCACGTCCTCTGCAGAAGCGATGCTGATTGTCCTGTACCCACAGACTGATGACTGGTTCCTGTCCCTGCAGCTCCTCTGCCCCAGGGGCCAGCGGTGAGTCTGGGTGTCGTCCTGCTACATCCCACTGCCCCTGGCTTGTGAGAGCAAACCTGACCCCTGTCCTCACGTCCAGGCTGTGGGCTCCTCTCCCCTGGTGGCAGCTGAACTGTGGCTGCAGAGGGACAAGGCAGAGGGTGGCCCTGCTGACCTGCTCCGTTGTGAGCACCCAAGCAGCTGGTTTGATGCTGAGCTGGCACCTCTCAAGAGCCTGCCTGGGTGAGCTTTCCCTTCCCCAGGTGGATCTGGAGATGATAAATTGGGAAGTAATTGCTGCTGTTACCCTTTTGGGAGGTCTCTGAGGTGCAGGAAGCTGTGCCTGTATTCCTGCAGTTTGCCTTCCTGCTGGTATCTTGTGGAAGGAGCCAAGTTCATGATGCAAAACAGCGCTGGTGACACTGGTCCTGAGGACAGTCATGGGCACTGGAGGCTGCCATGGGGGTCTGGGGACACCTGACACCCACCTGCACCTCAGTTTGGCAGCCCAAGTGGAGAGGGAGCCGACTGCTCCTGGCTCTTGGGAGGGATGGGGCAGATCCCAAAATACCAGGAAACACATGCTCCTGCATACTCCTGCATGCAGGAGCATGGCCTGGCCATCAGGAGCAGGGCACGGGCTGCCCCGAGGTGTGTGGCACCAAGGGGACCTGCTGTCCTTGCAGGGAATGTAGCACTGCAGAAGCCAAAGTGACGGTGTTCTCGTACCTCACCCCCTGCTTCAACGACTGCGGGCCCTACGGGCAGTGCAGCCTCCTGCGCAGACACGGCTACCTCTACGCTGGCTGCAGCTGCAAGGCTGGTGAGTGCCTTCTCCTGGGAAGCTTTGCCATCCTCCCCGAGGGGACAACACAATTTAGGGTGGTGGAGTTTGGGAAAGGAGCCTGGGGTCTGCTGTGGCTGGCAGTGTCACGGTGCCTGGGGAAGTGAAATTCTGGGAAGCGCAGGGCAGCCCAGGGGTGATGGGGAATTGGGGTGAGGATAGCTTGGAGTCCCCCAGGGCTTCGACAGGTGCTTCTGAGCATCCCCAGAGAGATCAGGGTGCCTGAAAATGCCTGTGTCAGTGCCTGTGCCTGTCAGGGAGGTTTGTTGTGTAGGTTGCTGGTACGGGATGTGATGAGGCTGGGCTGCGGTCCCTGTGTGTCTCCTGCCAAGAGCCTTAGACTCAGAGGTGCCCCTGGAGGAGGAACCTCTGTGTCAGCTCCTAATTATCTTAATGGCCTGGGAAGTCTGTGGTGTAGGCAAGATGAGCTCTGCTGTGCTTGGGTGGGTCCGTGTACCTGTTCTCAGAAGAAGGACAAGGCAAAATGTGGTTCCCTGCTGCTCTGGGCCTGAGCCAGGACTGCCCCGCTGCAGTGCTGATGATGGGTGAGGAGCGAGATGGAGAGCAGCATCCCAATTTCCCCGAGGGCTGCCAGGTTCTGGGAAGCACAGAGCACCTCAAGGGAACTGGGGAATCAGGCTGAGGACAGCTTTCTGCTGAATCACTCGGAGCAAAATGCCCCATCTGCATATTCGTGACCCAGAAATAAACCGGAGAGAGCAGCTTCCCTGGGCTCAGCCTGGCAGGGAGCCAGCAGACGGGGCAGAGCGGCTGCTGTGGGTTCTGGAGACTCTGGAACGGGATGGATGCTACTGTTAACTCTGCTTCTTGACCACGGAGTGCCTGCACATACCCCAGCTGCCCTGTGGCTGAGCTCCTTTCTTCAAAAGGAGGGCATGGGCATCCTAATCTTTAATTAAAATAATTTAAATAATTTTTGAAAATAATTTGAAGAGGATTTGTGTTCGTAGAGATTGCCTCAGTTCAGTCTGTGGTATCCAGTCAGAGGCTGAGAGTTGTGTTCTGTGTCAGGCACTGTCCTTTAGGAAATTTTCACTTCCACTCTCCACAGCTCTGGATGTCACCATGGGTGGGTTTGTTCAGCAGTGGGGTTGTTCAGCCTGTGGAAGAGGAGCTGGAGTGGGATCCAGTGGCACTTCCTGCTGCCCACAGGGATTACAGGGACCCTGGAGCCAGCTGTGCAGAGCAAGCACAGGGAAAGGGCAAAAGGCCACACACATTGGCTGTAGCAAGGAAATTTTCATCTGAGTTGAAGAAGACACATTTTTTCCCCCTCAGAGCTGTTCATTTTTGCAGTTTCCAGGTCTCCATCCTTGGAGATCTTCAAAAGTCACTTGGGGAAGGTCCAGAGCAGCCTGACCTGGCTTTGGATCTGCACTGCTGTGACAGCTGGCAGGAGAGGAGCCCAGTGGCTTCCTCAGTGCTGGGGATCATTCTCCACCTGGCTCCTGGGACCTGTAGGGATCTTCCATCCAGCTTACACCATCATGTGAAGCATCTGAACCTCAAATGCTTGATGTTGCCCCAGCCAGTACCGTGTGTGTTGAGTTCCCACAGGGGTGGGAAGTACCAGTCTGGATGTAGGATGGGCTCTGCTACGTGGGAACAACCAGGGGGAAGGTCCTCAGGCCAGGCACGGGGCTCTGCTGGGGTTCCCCAGCTTCCCACAGCAGAGCATGAGATGAGTAACAAGACCATCCTGAGAGCAGGAGTGTGAGAGGCTGATGGAGCAAGAGGGAGGGGGCTCAGGGGTGGTCCAGGGGTGGGATTGCTCCTCCTCAGGCATCCCAGGCTCCTGCTGGGTGCTGTGGGAGGACAAGGCGAGGTCTGTGAGATCCACAGAAGCCTCTCTGTCTGCAGGCTGGGGCGGCTGGAGCTGCACAGATGACACCAAGGCCCAGTCCGTGGGCACACAGAACTTGGCCACGCTCCTGCTCACCCTGAGCAACCTCATGTTCCTGCCCGCCATTGCAGTCGCTGTCTATCGCTACTACCTGGTGGAGGCCTCTGTCTACACCTACACCATGTTCTTCTCCACGGTAGGCACCGCCCTGTGCCCCCTGCCACCTCCCCCTGAGCTTTGGGAATGCTGTGCCAGACTCAAGTCCCTGGTGGAGCAGCCCATCCTGGAGCCCCACAAGGAGCTTCTGGGATCACTGGACAAGCATCTCCATGGACACATCATAGAATCCTAGAATGTTAAGGGGTTGGAATGGACCTCAAAGATCACCCAGATCATCAGATCAAGTTGCTCAAGGCCTTACCCAACCTGGGTTTGAATACTGACAGTGTAGGGACATCCACAACCTCCCTGGGCAAGCTGTTTCAGTGTCTTACCATGCTCACAGTAAAAAATTTCTTCCTTATATCTAGCCTAAATTTCCCCTCTTTCAATTTGTACCCGTTAGTCCTTGTCCCATCACACAGTTCCTGAGAACAGTCCCTCTCCATCTTCCCTGTAGCCCCCTTCAGATGCTGGAAGGTTCTGCGAGTTCTCCATGCAGCCTTCTCTCCACCAGACTGAACAGCCCCCACTTTCTCAGCCTGCCTTTGTAGGGGAGGTGCCTCAGTCCCCTTATCAACTTCATGGCTCTCCTCTGGACTTGCTCCAACAACACGTCCTGCCCTTTCAGGACTGCTGGGAGGGTGCAGGGTGCTTTCCATAACGCCACAGTGGTTTGGTGGAGCTTCCTGGAGCCACTGCAGGACGGATCCTGCCTGTGAGCTGAGCCTTCTCCTGCCTCCCCTTCCCAAGAGCCGTGTGGTGCTGCCAGGTTCGTGCTGACCTTTGCTTTTGTCGCCGGCCGCAGTTCTACCACGCGTGTGACCAGCCGGGCGTGGCGGTGATGTGCATCATGGACTACGACACCCTGCAGTACTGCGACTTCCTGGGCTCCGTGGTGTCCATCTGGGTCACCATCCTGTGCATGGCCCGCGTGAAGAAGATCCTGAAATACGTGAGTGTCAGGTGACCCCCCATGGCCACAAGTGTCCACACCGAGCCCTCTCACCACGGTATTTTAATGACACAGCTGGGTGGCAAAGCCTGTTTGTCGCCCAATGCCACCCTGAGTTGTGTTGTCCCAGGAGTTTGGCTCGTGAACCTGCATGCTTGTAGGGGCTGGGCCTCAAGATTTCCCCTGAGATCTGGGGGAAAGGTTTGTGGGTTCTGTGGTTTCTCGTGATGAAGGTGTTTTTCCTGACTCTTGCATGGATGCAGGGCTGGGCAGCCAGAAGAAGAGGTCCTCCCTGCCTCTGGCATGTCTGGCTGTACTCTCTCAGCAGATGAGCTCCTGACTGTGGTGGTGGTGTCTCTTTTCCAGGTCCTTTTTGTCCTGGGGACCCTGTTAATTGCCATGTCCCTGCAGCTGGACCGCAGAGGGGTGTGGAACATGATGGGTCCCTGCCTCTTCGCCCTCGTCATCATGGTTGCAGCGTGGGTAAGTGAGGGCAGCCAGGCAGAACCTGCTGCCCTTTGCTCCCCGTGGGGAATGGTGGTGGCAGAGCAGACCCGAGGCTCCAGCCCATCCACAGGCATGGCTTGCTCAACCTGAAACACCCAGGTGGAGGGGGCAGAGCAAGGGATTCACCTTCCAGCCCTGCAGTAGCTGAGAAATCCCCTGGCTCTGGGTCTCAGACCTGGAGCTGCTGTGCCGTCCCAAAGCACGGGCTGTGGCTTGCCCCTGGGCAGGAGCTGTAGTGTCTGTGCTGAGCTCTGGTGCCACAGCTCTTGGGGCACTTCAGCACACCAGAGATGGGCCCAAGAGGTGGGAAAGCTGAATTCCTCAGGGACAGCAGGCACACCGGGAGGTTGGCAGATGCTCTGGGGTCCGTTCCCCCCCTGCCTAAGGCTCTGCTTGGCTGCCTAACCCTCGTGTGCTCTGACCCCCCCAGGTTCACCACGGAGCGAAGCGCAAGCACTGCTACCCCTCCTCGTGGAAGCGCTGGGTTTTCTACCTCCTCCCAGGGATCACCTTGGCTTTCATTGCCATCTCAGTGTACGCTTTCATGGAAACCAATGAGAACTATTACTACACCCACAGCATCTGGCACGTGCTGGTGGCTTGCAGCGTCGCTTTCCTGCTCCCTCCTCGGGACAAGCATAAGAAGCCCTGGGCCTGGTCCCAGAAGCTCACGTGTCGCTATCAGATCTGCCAGAACGACCGTGAGGAGCTCTATGCTGTGACCTGACCTGTGCTGCTCGCAGGGTGGAGGGATGGGGAAGCTGCTCTTGGCCGGGGCTGCCCCTCACACATGGTCAGCCCTCTCACGTGCTCAATCCCTGGACAGGAGGGTGCAGCGTGGACCAGGTTTAAAGACGAAGATGGCCTGAGCTAGTCTTGTGGAGGCAAGTTTGAGGCCACCTCTGCTTTTCTGCTGGGGTGGGGGAGGCTCTTCATGGTTCCAGATCAAGGAATAGCCTGTCCCCCACCTCCCCATAGCCCTGGGGGAAATCGCCAACCCTTCTTCCCCCGCTGCTGCATCCATGAGGCTTGGGCTTAGCCCACACCGAGCTGGAGCCAAGGCTTTGGCTGCTGGGCTCTTCTCTGCACCCCCTGTCCTGGCAGAGGATGCAGGACAGGGAGCTCCCCTTCCATCCTGCAGTCAGCACTTGAACCTGAGAGAAGAACATGTTTCTTCTGTTCTGGGGAGCAAATGCTGCTGAGTGTCCTTGGTGCTGATGGGGAGGGAGGGAGCTGATCCCAACACACACTGGGCCCTTGGCTGCTGTCTCCTTGGGGATCTGGAGCCTCTCTCCCTGTGAAACAGGTGCTGCTGCTCGCTCTTACCTGGTCCTGATTTTGTGGGGGAAGAATGAGGCTGGGACTTGGGCCTTGAATTCAGGATCAGACTTGGCAGGAATGTGAAAAACCCCATGTGGGGACACAGGAGGCAGCAGCAGCACCTTGGCCAGAGCTGTGAAACCCACAGCAGTGCAGGGTTTAGTCTGAGTTTAACTTCAGCTCTGGAAGGAGCCAGGCTGATGGTGTTCAGGGATTCAGTCTTCCTTCTTTTTGGGGGTTTGGCATGGGCAGGGCTCTGCCTGGGGCAGAGCAGGTGGTTCAGGATGGTGCCTGAGCTGCTCCTCCAGCCTGCTGTGCCTGGGAGCCTGGATGTGCTGCAGGGTCCCGAGGCCACAGCAGTGTCCCAGCCCAGGCAGGAGCATCGCCAGGGGCTCCCCAGGTGGCCACGGTCTCCTTTGCAGCGTGTCTCACCTTAGCCTTACTCTAGGGCACGCAGAAAGCAAGGGCAGAACCGGGCAGCCAGGGAAGTTGGCTTTGCCCATCCTTATTCTACAGATAAGGGCTCAACTACATCGTTCCAGCTGTGCCAGCCTGGTGTGTGCTGCTGGGAGCCCCCCTCGGGTGGCTTTGGGGAGGAAAGAGCTTTTAATGAAGAATTTCCCTCCTCACGGTTATTTCTTTGCTTTGAAGAGGGCCCAGCTCAGCTCTGCACTTTATCCCTCTGCTTCCCCTTCCTCTGCAAAGTCCCCCTTTTTAAGCAGGCGCAGGACAAGTGAAGGACACTTGTCCCCACCCAGCAGTGTCATCCCCCCTTCACCCATGTCCCCCACACTTCCTTGTGCTGTGTCATCCAGGGCAGCATGGCAGGAAGGGGGACATGGGGCCCTCAGGGCTTCCTCCAACTTTTACCACTTTTAGGCACTTTTTTTCCCGTCTTGGTTTGCACAGCGGTGCTGCGGCCCCAGCACCGTGGCAGGCGACCGCCGCTCCTTCACAGCCGTGCCGTCCGTGCCGGGCCACCAGTGGGACTGAGGTGCCACCAGTGGGATCCTGGTGCCACCAGACTGGTCTGGGTGCTGCCAGTGTGACCCAGGTGCTGCTAGTGGGACCTGGGTGCCACCTGTGTGACCTGAGTGCTGCCAGTGTGACCCAGGTGCCATTGGTGTGACCTGGGTGCTGCCAGGGTGGTCTGGGGGCCACCAGTGTGACTTGAGTGCTGCCAGGGTGACCCAGGTACCACCAGAATGGCCTGGGTGCCACCAGTGTGAACTGGATGCTGCCAGTGTGACCTGGGTGCCACCAGTGTGACCCAGGTTTCACCAGTGTGACCTGGGTGTCACCAGTGTGGCCAGGTGCCACTGGTGTGACCCAGGTGCTCCCAGTTGTGACCTGGGTGCTGCCAGCGTGGCCTGGGTGCCACCAGTGTGACCCAGGTTTCACCAGTGTGACCTGGGTGCCACCAGTGTGACCCAGGTTTCACCAGTGTGACCTGGGTGCCACCAGTGTGACCCAGGTTTCACCAGTGTGACCTGGGTGCCACCAGTGTGACCCAGGTTTCACCAGTGTGACCTGGGTGCCACCAGTGTGACCCAGGTTTCACCAGTGTGACCTGGGTGCCACCAGTGTGACCCAGGTTTCACCAGTGTGACCTGGGTGCCACCAGTGTGACCCAGGTTTCACCAGTGTGACCTGGGTGCCACCAGTGTGACCCAGGTTTCACCAGTGTGACCTGGGTGCCACCAGTGTGACCCAGGTTTCACCAGTGTGACCTGGGTGCCACCAGTGTGACCCAGGTTTCACCAGTGTGACCTGGGTGCCACCAGTGTGACCCAGGTTTCACCAGTGTGACCTGGGTGCCACCAGTGTGACCCAGGTTTCACCAGTGTGACCTGGGTGCCACCAGTGTGACCCAGGTTTCACCAGTGTGACCTGGGTGCCACCAGTGTGACCCAGGTTTCACCAGTGTGACCTGGGTGTCACCAGTGTGACCCGGGTGTCACCAGTGTGGCCAGGTGCCACTGGTGTGACCCAGGTGCTCCCAGTTGTGACATGGGTGCTGCTAGTATGACCCAGGTGCCACCAGTGTGGCTGCAGGCTGCCAGTGTGACCTGATGCCACTGATATGGCCAGGTTTTGCTGGTTATCATAGAAAGCAATAATTTCGCATCGGGCCTTTCCCTTCAGGGATTTCCATGCTGGAAGCAGGAGAAGCTTTGGGGTGAGAAATCCCATTGACACGATTGTTTATTTTGTGTTTGATCGTTAAATTCTGCTTTGCCCCCTCCCTACTGACCTGGCCTCAGTGCCTGCAGGAGGGAGGGTTAATTATTTTAGGTAAAATCTGAGCAAATTCCTGTGTCTGGGGGAAGAAAATGGTTATTTTTTTTCTTTGCTGTTAATACCTGTGATTATTTTATACGGTAAATTTTAAAGCTTACGGTTTTATAATTTAATAAAGGTGACGGTATTTGCGGGCAGAGGCGTGGTGGCTGCAGTCACACAATCCCAGGGCTGGAAGGGGCCTCTGGAGATCATCTCATCTACCCCTGCCCAGGCAGGGTCATGTGGAGCAGGTGGCACAGGGCCGTGTCCAGGTGGGGTTGGGAATGTCCCCAGACAGAGAGGGATTCCACACGTTCCCTGGGAGCTGTTCAGCGCCCTGCCACCCTCCGTGTGAAGTTCTGCACACAGTGACAGTGACCCGAGTTGGAAGGGACCCACAGGGATCATCCAGGCCAGCTCCCGGCCCTGCCCAGACACCCCAACAATCCCACCCTGTCCATCCCTGGCAGTGCTGTCCAAACGCTCCTGGAGCTCTGGCAGCCTCGGGGCCGGGACCATTCCCTGGGGAGCCTGGGCAGGGCCCAGCACCCTCTGGGGGAAGAACCTTTCCCTGATATCCAACCTAACTCTTTCCTAACACAGCTCCAGGTCCTTCCCCCAGTCTATTGAGGTGGAAATCCACGTGTTTTAGTTCATTCCC
>VZTX01019785.1:53511-68992 GCA_013400915.1 Pardalotus punctatus | reverse complement strand
TGGGTTAGCAGAGGTCACTTCAGCCGGCAGCCCCACGGGCGGCTTGTGGCTGCTGGGCGTCCCTCCGCCGTGCACTGGAGAGCGCGGG
Source organism: Pardalotus punctatus (assembly GCA_013400915.1). NCBI lineage: Eukaryota > Metazoa > Chordata > Aves > Passeriformes > Pardalotidae > Pardalotus > Pardalotus punctatus. Next base: position 68,904 of record VZTX01019785.1, on the reverse strand, counting down.
CTGGTAACCTGAGCGGGGAGATGGGCCCAGGGTTAAAAATAATGCCGCTGAGGAGGGTTTATTTTTAAGTGGGATCAGCAGTGCAGCCCACTGCTCTGGGGAGCCTGGCCGGCAGTGTGAACAGCCCAGCTGTAGGAAGAGCCCGGAGCTGGGAGGGTCAAAGGGATGGATGGATGGATGGATGGATGGATGGATGGATGGATGGATGGATGGATGGATGGATGGATGGATGTGCCACAGAGGCCACTATGCAGGCACTGCTCTGAGAGAAGTGCAGACGAGTTCTTGCCCTGCTGCAGGTACTGGCTGAGCACTGCCAGCACATATGCCACAGATCTGCTGTGCCCATCATTCAGATTGCTGAGTGGAGTGTGGATGTGAAGTGCATGTCCAGCAAACCTGAGAAATCTAGGTTGAAACAAGTGGAAAGAAACTGAGAAGTGAACGACAGATGTTGCAGTGTTTTCTGGTCCTTCTCTTGAACAGTGGCCTGATCCCTCAGCATTCTTTCCCAGCAGCATCCTCTGAAAAGCCTGCTCTGACAAAACTGCCCAGCAGACCACCAGTGCCAGCCATGCTCCTGTCACCAGCAGCAGGGGTGCCCAGCAGAGGCCAGACAGCACAAATGCTCTTCCCGGCCAGCCCTGCTCCTGGTGCACTGTTTCCTCCCCGGCAGCCGGCCTTTGGGTGTGCTTCGGGTGTCTTTCCCTCTGACATCAGCTTCCTCCCTTACAATGTGTGGCAGCCAGAGCCCTCCTAGGTGAAACACCCGACGAGGAGGGCGGCTGGCAGAGGGACCCACCCACCGGCATTCCCGGTTTCCCCGTGCCAGGGCCGGCTGGGTGGCTCCCCTGAAATCCCAAAAGCTGTCTTTGGACTGGGGGTTACCCAGGAGCTGCTGGCAGACGGGAGAGGAGGGAACCTCGGGGCCGCCCCGGCCTCGGCCGCTGCGCCGGGTGCCTGCGGGTGGGAACTCCTAGCGACTGTTCCCGCCGCCGCCATCTGCTGAGGCCAGCAAACTGGAAACCAGCTGCTTGCCCAACCCTCGCCAGCAGCCAGGCTGTTGTCATTGCTGTTTGCTTTACATCAGCTCTGTTTAGTTTGGCAGGCTGAGGGCAGCAGGTTCAATCCGGGCGATTTTATGAGGGCTGGTTCCTGTCCCACACCCCTTCGTGGGGAACACGGCGTACGTTGAGGATACCCTCGCCCTGCAGCCCCAGGGCAGGAAAGGGTGCGGCTTAAATTAGTGTTTGATTCTCAAGGGCAAGCCTGAAGTGCCGGTGTTTGGGAAGGTAATCTGCGGGTGTGAGAAAAGGCTTTCTGTATGGTCACGGCAGCTCCCCACATTCCACGGCTACCGGTCACCTGCTCCCGGAGACCGCTGGCTGTGTGGGAAAGTGTGGGTAGGTGGTCAAAGGCAGGGATCACGCCTGGGGTCTGTGACCGCAAGGCCGAGCATCTTCAAAGTCACATGTCAGGACCACTGAAGGCAGCTGAAGGGATGTCCCACAAGGATGTGTATCCTCCCCCAAGCCCTTGCCCTGGGAAGTGCCTGCTGCTGACACCCTCACAGGGGACATGCTCCAGATGCATCCAGGCCACTGATACCCATGGTAAGAGGGCTTCTCTTCCATGTTTCGCATTGACATGAGAAAGGAAAAATGTCACTAATTACTCCAATTACTCCTGCTGCTCCCCTTATCTCAGAACAGGCTGTCAGCCTTCTGGCCCCATCCCATCCCAGGGCACAGGCAACAGTGCTGCTAGCACAGACACTCACAGCTTCTGGGCTGCAGGGAGCCACAGAGACCAATGAGCCCAGTGTCCTTCTTGTTTGCTTGTGCCTCATTTCAGTCAACTTGGCATTTTTAGTGCCCCATCCTGCCAGCCAGGCCTGCCACTGGGTTGCCACCCTGTCTACTACAGGACCTCACCTGTAGGAAGGGAGGGAGCAGTGGGGCAGAGGACAGAGATCAACACCCAGAAGTGTTTGCCCAACCCTGCCCCTCCTGCTCCATCCCAAATCTGTTTTGCCCTGTATCACATAGGCCCGGGTGAGTGATGCTGTGGGACAAGAGCAAGCAGCTGGAGACCTGAGATGTGAGGGGGATGGCAATGTAGCCTTGAGGTGCTCCTAGTCCCTTCCTGCTCAAGTCACATATTTAATTTCTTTGCACTAGAAGTAGGAGCATACAGCCATGTGGCAAGCCAATTCAGGGAGTGGACCTGGCTGGAAACAGAACACTTTATTTCAGCAAGTTGAAGGTCAGCTCAGGCAGCTTGCTGCTCTGGCTTCCCACGGGCTGAGCTGCTGCCAGGGTACCCTCCCTACTGGGGGGACCCTATTCTCACTCTCTGCCAGGTCCAATTCTCAGCTGTGGGGTGAGGAGTTGCCCTCTTGTGCTACCTCAAGAGAAAACCCTTGGCTGTGTTTTGTCAATCTGTCCTCTGCTATTTTGTCATGGTGAACTGATTGAGAGCATAGTCAGGAGTCAGCAACCAGTGCAGAGAGAAGGCTAGGTCCCATGCCAGGAGGAGTGGGAAAACCCAGCCTGCGGCAGTTCAGCTTGCATTGCTGCAGAGCTGCAACCTGGGCGGATGGGCACTCGCTTGTGCTGGCAAGACACAGGGTGTGGTGCTGGCAGCTGCCCAACTCCCTCTGTATCAGCTGATTCAAATCTGGGAGTCGCAGCCAGCACCTTCCGAGCCAAGCCGGGGTGTACAATGCTGCTCAGGAGCCTTGCAATGAGCTGTGCTGGAAGGCGACTAACCCTGCGAAGACAAAAGGCAATGGCTCCTCTGCCAGAACAGCTCCTAGATCTGGTTTGCCAGGCAGTTGTGTATAGTGTTGCACTGGCACAAGGAGGATCTGAGTGACCTCCAAGGAGCTGGTACTGTTTAGACCACTCCAAACAGCCTCAGCACCAAAAAAGTGTAAGCACGGCCACACGGGTGACCTCAGGGTAACAGGGCTCCAAGTTATCAGCAGAGTCTTTGTGAGTCCAGAACTGGGACATGTCTACTGAATTGCTGCACTAGGAAAGGAGAGCTGGAGCTGAGCTCCTGCAGGAAGGCTTGGGGCATGTCACCTGTCCTTTCACACAATATTTGAATATATTTGCACTTCTCTGCAGAACTGAGAGAAGGCTAGTTGGCTGCTCTCCCATTCCAGTATCTTCCAAGTGTATAACATTTTCACTCCCTGAAGCCTTTTAGTTTCTTTGTGCATTTCTTGTTTGCTCTGGTGCCAGTTGTGGCAGGTTTAGTGACCTCTGCTCCCGGGCAGCATTCTGCATTAGTATTGGAAGGGACTGTGTTACTGCATTACTGTGTAATAGCGTTATTTCTCTCCTGTGTCTGCACCCCATCTGTAGGGGCTTACAGAGCTGCTGCACTCTCCACACAAATACTCTCCCTCCACACACACTCGCATAATCTTTGGGATGCTCCCCCGTATCCTACATTCCTTCTCTCGGCTCTGATTATCCTCTCCTTCCTTAGTAAGAAGGATCACTCTGGAGTGAACTACTCACTGCGATCGTGACTGTTGTGAAACAGTTTATCTTCCTACGGGAGCGGCAGCCTTGCCTGTCAGCCTGCGCCTGGCGCTCACAACGCCTCCAGCACTCACAACCCCGCTTCCTTCTCCCTGACGTGTACATATGCACGCTCCTGCACGCACACCCGTTCCTCCTCCGGCATGCCTTCTGTGCCCGCCGGTTTCCCCGGGGATCGTGCCAGCAGAGGGGATGCGGTGGTGTGCTGAGGGGGCTGGGGCTCCTGGCGCCAGTGGGGGATGCATGAGGAAGACAGATATGGGTCCTGTTGGGAACACCCTAAGGATGCAGTTCTCTCACTCCAGCCAGTAGCTCTTTGGGTGGGTGGGTGGGTGGTGGTTGCACATGGACCACAGCCACCTTGTCCTGCGGGTTATCCCTCACCCAGCAGTGCCTCCTCGGGAGCGGCCAGACAGAAGGTATGGGCTTTCAGGCAGGCACATGCCCGGAGGGGGAGGGAGTAGGATGCCATGGCCACCGCGGAGGCTCGGCAGTGTTCCCAGGAGGTGACTCTTTAGGAAGTGGGTGCGTCCTGCCGGTGCCACGGCGGGAGGCCCAGCGGGAACTGCGTGGGAGCGAGGAGAGCCACGGAGCAGGCTGGGTCCTAGCCTGACCCCTGGTCATTAGGGAGAAGGCGGCTTTGACATGAGTCAGCAGCAGAGCTGAGCGCAGGGTAAGCAGTACCCAGAGACTGGAGAAGCAGGGAGGTGCCAATTGACATCATGGCACGTCCTAATTAACTTTAGCTTGTGCTATTAAATATGCTTGCTTGTACAAGAAACAAAAGTAAGAGGCTTTCCCCAAAACTCCCTCCAGGCAGTGGGCTCTAGCACCTAACCCAGATGTTGGCAGACTCTTCCTGTGTCAGACACAGGAAGGGGTCCTGGTCATGCCTCCTCTGTCCAAAAATTCCCAAGCCGGCAAGCCCAAAGATTGCTGCCCTGCCTCACTAGCCTGGGACCAAGTACTGGAGCATCGCTGATGAATACACCACCCGGGAGGGCCAGGTGTGGGGGAGGCACGGCACAAATGGACAAGAAGCCCTGCGTAATGCCTCTGCTCCCTGCAGTTGGGAAATGGCCATTGCGCGGAGGCTGGGCACTGCGGTCAGCTAGCACGGGACAGGATCCCCATCAGCTGCTAACCACGTTGTGCCTTACGTGCAGGAAGTCAGCCCGGGGAACAGCCCTTGGGGTGTCACAGCAGCTTGGCCTCTGTCAGACAGAGGTACCCCAGACCACCAGGAAGCACAGGTAGTGAGGGCAGGAGCCCCCACATCTCCTGCACCCAATGGCAGCAAACTGCCCAGCTCCTGGTGCCAGTGTTTGTCTGGCTCTGCCAAGCACCTCTGTGGGCCCATGGGCCTCCTCCACGGCCACAGAGGTCCCATAGGGAGAGCAGCCTCCTTCTGCTGCTTCTCCTGCTGTGGCTGCTGCTGCTGCCACCTAATGGAGCCGCTCCTATTGCCCGGGTGAGATGAGAGCGGCAGTGCTCTGTGGCAGCCAGCCAAAGCTTGCACACCCCAGGCAGCCTGCTGCCTGCTTGTGCCTGTGCCCGCTCTGCTGCTGGGGGAGCACGTGTGATGTGCTGGCGCTGAAACGGGTGAAACCCCTGAGTGTATGTCACACCACACGGCAAGGAGGAGAGCCAGTCTGGCCCTACAGATGGTTGCCCCTGAATCTCGTTGACACACTCTCCCTCTCTGTATGCACATACACGCGACACACACGGCACACACGGCACACCTGGCCCACACAGCCGCCATGCGCATGGAGGTCTTGGCTGCCAGCAGTGAGCGTCCGAGCCTCTGGTTTGTGGCAGCTGAAAGCAAAGCAGCTCCCAAGCGACGCGGGTCATGGCAAGATGCTTTATATAACCCACCGCCACAGAGAAAACCAAAATAGCTGCCTCCCTGCTGCTCAGTTCGTCTCTTCCATCAAACACAGATAAAATTAGAGCAGGCCATGACGTGCACCTACGTCTGCGCAGGGACTCCAGGGAGACGGAGGGAGCCGGCTCAGGGCTCTGCCATTAGTGGCACAGCCTGCTAGAGCTTTCAAGTAAGATCTGTCAGCAAGGCTGGTGTGTGGCCGCAGGGGATAGATGTGTGGAAGAGGAGGCGGCAGGGGGGAGCACGGCTGCTGAAGGCTCACAGGGACTGCTCCATGTCTCATCGCCGCCTTTTGGGAATGCAGGCTAAGCACTCACACGCAAGCTGGGCTTTGGCACTGCGCTGACCCTTGCTTTTCCAGCATGGACATCACCGTGGGCGGAGCAGGGCTTCTCTCAAGGCTCTGGATTCACAGTGTCTGAGGCCAACCTCCCAAGCAGAGGAGTACTGGAACAGGAATACATCTGCCAGAGCTTTCTAGCAAACCTGCTTCTGTGGGCTGGAACCCAGAGCTGCTGCTGTCCCCTGAGAGGTGACCTGCAGAAGCTGGCCAGCTCCCCTTGTCTGCTGACTTTGCAACCTGGTAGAGCCACAGGCTGTGTAGTTCTGAAAGATGGCGAAAAGCTGACTCAGAAAACACTTTGTGGAGACTCAGAGCCTTTTAAGAAAAAGAAAGAAAAAAAAAGAACAGGAAAATAAAGCCAGGAGAAAAGCCTAGACGAGGAGCTGGAAAACAGTCACCTACACTCCTGCATAGACACACAGATTAGGTCTGAGCCTTTCCCTGATGACATGAGAAATCGCAATTGCTCAAAGCTCCAGATTACTAGGTAAAAGTAATAGTGTCATTGTCCAAAGCACACACAGATGAAAGTGTCTAACTTCAGCTCTCTTTTGGATGTGTTTGCTTTGATATTTTTTGCCTGGTTTACTAGTCTGAACAGGAATGTGGTAGTCCATTATTCTGTGACATTGTGTTGCTCTGTGCCTTTGGGCACATCTTCCCCCGATATCTGTGTGTCTGTGTGGGCGCTTTTGTGTCCCATCCTCAATTCTGAGGCTACTGTTCTCCATCCTCATTCAGCTGACAGGTTAAGACTTATGAAGGGGAGCAAGTTAATATATTGTTAAACACTAAAGATGACAAGCCCCAGAGAGAATAGCTATATTATTATGAAAATATTTATTTATTTATGAAAAAACAACAACAACAAAAAAAGGACAAAAGGTTTAAAACTGTTTTCCTGGCTTGAGGGACATGTGTCCACTTGTGAAGGCAATATATGCTATATCCCCTGGACCTCTGCCACCTTCTTCCTCCACCTCTGTCATATGACAGTGCTGAATACCTCTCCTTTTGGAGAGGTGGCTCGGATCCCAGACAGATCCTGGAGGCAAGAATCACTGATATATATAGCAGCGTGACAAGAGGTGAGTGAGGCGGCCACAGGAGCAGTTCCTCATGCTGGGCTTGAAAAAAAAACCCAAAACCACCCAGAACAAATTAAGTCTGTTCATCTCCACCATGAGCTCCTGGAGGTGAAAACTCAACAGCAGAGTAGTGGCTGGATGAGAGGATGAGAGGAGGAATATCTGTGTCACACAGTGAGGTGCCTCCTCATTCAATCCTGCCCTCAGCTTGGCAAGGCTAGCTGAAAGTTGCTTGCATATCCTTGGAGACATTGTTTCCAGAGTATCCACTGATGCCTGTTATCTTATCTCACTGATTTCTGAGGAATTGCCCTGCTGCAATCCAAATGTCAACCATACAGTGCAGAACAGGTGTGTCCCTGCATCTTCTGTTGTCTTCTCCTTTGGCCCATGATGATTCCATGGGATATGGAGTGCCTGGAGTGGCACAGGCTGGTGCTGCTTATTCAGTGAGGCAGCTCAGAAAGAGTGTGTGGGAATCAAAGGACTGTACAGCAAAATCCAGCTTCTCTGGGTTGGTACCAAGGCCTGCGTGACTCTCCCAGCCGCAAACACCTGTCTGCACAACTGAGTGCAGCCTCATGCCCCTGCCATGCTGCTCCCAGCAGGTCCTGCCCGGTGCTGCCCATGACAATGACTCCATGTGCAGGCAAAGCTCCTGGTGCTTCCTGCCACTAGACAGGAGGCATTCATCTTCTGGCTGCCCAGGTTACAAAGTTCCTTCATTTCACTGAAATTGCTTGTTTATTTGTAGCAGAAAGCCTATGAGAGAGCAGAGAAGACAGAGGTGAAAAGGGCCAGCAAAGAAGGGATGGGCCAGGAGGGCCCATACAACATGTCCTTTCTCCACAAGTCAGCCCTGCTCAGGCCAGGTGGACTGTTGCTGAAGAGTTATGAGACACCAAAGGCAGATGAGACAGCCAGGAACCAGCTGCTGGGAAAGTGGGGAGAGGGTCGCATGTCTCCATGGCACAGAATATTGTAAGCCTTTTGTGATTCCACTGCACTCACACCTTGCCTGTGCCTTCTCCTACCCACCAGCTCTTGAGGAATAGAAGATGTAACACATGAACATGAAATATCAGTATATATTTGTAGCAGGCAAGGGCAGGAGAGCATTGTGATACAGTCTGGGATTTCCCTGTGGCTGTTGGAGGACTGGTTTTACTAGCAGGATCTCTGCTGGGATGAGATGAATGGGAAGCAGGATTAATTTGCAATCCCTCTTACGTCAACACTTGACAGAAGACTTAATGACTGGGATTTCCCTCTGATTATCCTGGGGGAAATGGAGATCATTCTAGCAGCTCTCACCCAGTGTCAGGCAAAGAGCCATTCTCAGACCGTTTGAGTCTCTTTAGATGTCAGGAATAAAAATTGTTTCCTGTGAGCAGCAGCAATGAGTGTCCTGGCACAACTGAAAAGGATACTTAAAACAGGGGCATCTTTTTCCTCAAACCCGCAGCATATTCCTCTTTCGTAACTGTTCTGTAGCTCAAAATAACCTGTCCTGGTAGCTGGTGTTACTTGCATAAAGAGGAAGCTGAGGCCCTCAATGAGGTCAAAGGGAAGAGCACCCTGTCTAGACCAACATCCCTGGGGATTTCAGCCTCTGCCTCCTGGAAAACCCCCTGGTCCAGAATTGCCCTGGTGACTCAGAGCCACTTGCACAAAGCCAGCACTGAGACAAACTCCAGAGCTATCCCACCACTCTGACACCCCTTGGGAAGGCTTCTGCAGGGCAAAGGAAATTTCCACTTTGCTCTTACCACTTGATCCTCATCAGCTCTTCTTAGCCATGCTGCAGGATGGATGAGAACCTGTGATTATATATCCTATCCATCTTCACTGTCTGTTTTTCCACTCCCTCCAGCTTAAAGGTGTTCCATGTGCAGCTCTCCAAAGGCCTGTCTGATACTCTCCATATCAGACATTGCAATGGCCAGCCAGGTGTTTGGTGGTCACTGAGCCTGGCACATTGTCAAGGCTCATATGGCCCACCAGCCTTTGGCACAATGTTTAGGAGTGACCTTGTGACTTGTTGCCTATGGCCAACAGTGAGTAAAGCAGTATCCCCAAAGTACCACTTCCCTGGGATTTGGGGTGCTTCCTGCACCCCCACCCAGCCCAGCAGCTCAGTTTGCCTTTGCAGAAGGAACTCCTCAATGCAGAAGTAGCCCATCTGTACCAAGTGGCCACAGAGGCTGTGGTTTGGGTGAGCCATCCTGCCCCCAGAAGTGTTGCTGTAGAGGAGTTATTAATATTACTATTGCCCACGTGCCATGCTGACTAGCTTCCAGAGACAAGTGCTCTGCTCATGTGCCTGGGGAGAGAGGGGACTTCCCAGGCCTAATTCAATGCTTCCCATTCCTGCTTTCTTACACACCAATCTCTGCTGAGGCTATGAATATGTCCTGCTGAATCAGTGTTCATCCAGCCAACTTCCCTTTTTCACAAGGGGAAATATTTATAATCTAACAGTCAAGCCACCACGCAGTGCAGCTGGTGGAAGACATCCAATAAACATCCTATCTAACTGCTGCCTTTGCTGCCAAGCCTCCTCCCAAGAACTGGTGACTTGAGTAGAATTCAGCTGTACTGTTGTTGACATACAAGAGCTAATATTCATTATGCCGTTTGTTAGATGCTGGTCATTCTGATGAGTTGCAGGGAGGAATGTTCTTCATATTGATCTTTAAATAATCAGCAAGGTTGTTCTGAGATGAAAAAATATGTTAGTCTGGAAGAATTCATAAAGAGTTGTCTTCAGTGGAGAACCTGGCTTGGTACTCTCCATTAAATCTACCATGAAGATATCTTTGAAATAGATAGGGTTGCTGTGTATGGATGTCCTCTTTTTATTCTTACCACGTGATATGAGGATAATATAATTCAGAAATCATGGCTCCATAGCTACAGCTGAGATTAATTTTGTGTTTCAAATAGATATTTAAGCTCTCTATTGTCTTGGTATTCCCTTCCCAGCGTTCTTGCACTTATTCTCTATGTATAAGAAGGAAAGATCTAAGAAAAGACAGATACAAATGTTAAATATCTGAAAAGTCACAAATAATTAAAATTAGCCCTTGAAGAAATACAGCCTCTAGTAACAAAATGTTTCGACGTTTAATCATCACTGTAGTAGAATAATAAAAATACTTCAGGCTTCCTACACAGTAAAAGCTTCCTGCTATCATGTGAAAGCCTACAGAAGAATGTTTATTTTTTTAATTCCTGCGTATTTTTCACATTACTTTTGACATTTAAAAGTCACTCTGGATGGTTACATTAAGAATTCAGTTCAGAATTTGTCTTTTAAAAATGACACTGAAGTCACAGCTTGTCTTAACTGGGGATCATTTGGAAGAGTTGCCCTTAGACACACTAATACTCAAGCCTTTCCTGGTACCTAACCTGATACATTTCCTCATCTATTTCTCTCAGTTGCTGTCTTCTCACAGCTTAAGCTGCCGCCTGGAAAAATTTCACTCACCTGGAGAGTGAAATCAGCTATGTTCCTATCAGGTACAACTAGAGGACAGGTTCTGTGACAGGCTTTCAGTTATGAAAATCTAAAATTGATTTTAAAGAAATACCTTCACAGGCATTGGACAGCAGCTCGGGAAAGCATCTGATTAAAGAGTTCAGCAATATTGAAAAGCATTGAAATTTATATGGCTGGCAGAACGATCCAGACTTTTAAAAGTGAGTGCATGATTTGAAAAGGATAGCGAGTCTTCTGAGGGCCTCTGGTTAGGTCTAACTCACAGTTGTTTGATGCTGGAGTAAATATGACCAGTCTTTCTGCTGTAGACTTCTCCATTGTCCTATACCACATCCATCTCTAGCCTTTATTGGAGAAAGTACAGTGGAGGAGATGGTCTGGGTGGTCTGGAGGCTGGCCTGGGGGTCCCCATTGGTTGTCAGGGATGAGGTGAGTGAGGACTCCAGCTGAGCTGCAAGGAGGTGAACCTAGCATGGCCAACCACCTCTTATTTAAGATGCTGTACATTGGGTAAGGAGACAGCTCTGTCAGACTTGTGCAGAGCAACAATACACAATGTAACTGCTGATTAGACCTTGATTTCAGCATAATTTCAGTTTCAGGAAAACTGGAGTGGGATTTGTCTCACCAGATTTAGATGTCTGGTTCAGAATGAGAAGACTTCTCTAGAATAACTTCTTTTTCCTCATTGCTTGGAAAGGGGATGCAGCCCCCATGTGCCATGAGATGCAGAGATATGCATTTGATCAGATGCATCTCAGCTCTGGTCTTTAAGGAAAAAGTAATTATAAAGTTATGCCCCAAACTTTTAATATATTCTCTTTTGTGTTGTCGTGAGCCTGCGCTATGTTTCACAACTGAAAGAAAAATAAGGGTATGACTTAACATTGGAGAGTTTGCCTGTTGAGACAAGACAATACCCCAAGTTTCTATTTTTTTTAGAGTTGTGGCTTAGGTAACAAAACCCCTTTTGTAGAGATTCTTGAAAGCCTGTGTAAACAGTAATTTGTTACCCTCCCTGAGCAGAGGCATGTTTGTTACAAAGGTCAGAGGAGGACAGCGCTAGGGGTTGAAGAGGAGGTAACAAACCAGCTGCTTCTTGCAGAGATTGGGAGTTTCTAGGTGAACTCTCTGTTTGTGTTTGCTGGAAAAGTTAATCCCAACACAGTTGCTGGTGAGCAGGAAAGGCCAGCAGGCCTCTGCTGGACAGGGATTTGGTGTGGTGCATGCTGCTGGGGCTGTGGGAGGTTCTCGCAGGGATTTGCCTGGCGCTGTCTGTTGGGAATGGAAAGGCATATGGGTTTTTTGAGCTCCAGGAGGGCAGTAGGTGAAAGTTGCTGGGAAGTGAAGTGGGAGATTTCCTCAAAAAGCTGGGAGGGCTGTCAGGCTACTACTTAAAAGCTGAAAACCTGTCTGGCAGCAGGAAAAGTGCTGGGGAGAGATGAGAGAAGAATTGTGAATGCTCACTTCCTCAAAGTGGTTTGTGTGTGATTGAACCTGGACTGTCTTTGATGAAGGATGTTTTGTTTCCCTAAATGAACTCATGTTCATGTTTAGATTAAGCCCCATAGACTTGATTTCAAGCAATTCACATCCATGCAGGATTTTGAAGTACTTTGGGTAGAAATAACTTCGTCACTGGATGAAATGGAAGCAGATACATATAAAAATGTAGCAATGTAACAATTGTTTTTCTCCTCAAAGGATTCAACTTATGCTTCTTGATATCTAAAGTTTGTTTTGTTCCGTACCTCTTATCCAAACACTATATATTTTAGCGATATGGCCAGCACACAGTACATGGGATCTCTGGAACAGATTACAGGAGAGGCAAAGCAGTGCAATGCTGTTTTATGGCTGTTTAGCCACTGATTATTTTTAGTTGATTGAATAACATCTCTGTCTGGATTTTGATCATGATGGTGACTGTGAGAGTTATATCCCAGCAATGAGTTCAAATATAGCCCCTTAAAAGAAGTGGCCTTGTACTTTCCAGAAGTGGTGGATGAATAATTTTGCATGGTTAGTAAACACACTGATCAGCATTGTAGAGCCTATGTAATTTTTATAGAATTTTCTCAGTAGCTTGTAGTGGATTGCCAGGTGCAAGGCAGAATGCAAAAGGATTAGAGCATAAAAGTAAGTCTAGAATAGTTTTTAAGAGGAACATTGTTCCAACATTTTATTGTCCAAAAGAAGAAAATGCAAAAACACCACAGCAGCTGACGCAGAAACAGTAAAAAAAAAGGTCTAATTACGTAATTCATACACATTCATACACATTGTTTCACAGAGAGAGCAAATTAGTGTTGTTTTCTGCCATTTACCATCGATAAAAGATACATTTTGGTATGGCAGGAATTGACTACTGCTAACACTGAACTTTGTCAGTTGGGTAAAAATTAGAAACTTGGTGGGAAAATGCATCTTTTCTTCAATGGCCTTTGCTGCCTCAGACTATAGAGCTATCCAAAGGTTTCCGGTGCTCTTTTGCTGAAACAGAACTGAAAGCTGAATAATTCATTTCTCTCTTCTTCATTTTCAAGACAGCAGTAAAAATTCATTAAGGGGTATTTGGAAATATAAAAGATATACACAGACAAAATGGTTTGAATTTTGGCAGTTTGTCATGATTGGCAGCTGATGTTAATGTTTACTTTAGGAATACACCCATTTGTCTATGGATTAGTGGCAGTGAGAATGAATACCTGCTTCCAGCTGACTGCTGAGCTCCCAGAACGCTTAATGCAGCAGATTAAGCTAAAATAGGTCATCGCTTCATCTCGAAAGTTGTGTAACAAGTTATCCATCTCTCCTTCACCTCTGATCAGTGTTTCTGAATTACAGGAAGCATTTCATTTTGTCAGCCTCCACTATGTGGAAACACTAAGGCATGTCTCTGCAAGACTGTTATTTCCTAACCTGCAGCTGCAAAGATCCTCAAATGCTTTCCCTCTGCTGTAAGTTACTTTGCACACTCAAGGGAGATTGCCCCATTGCATGTTTAAGTGCTTTAAAGAGCCAAAAGCTGGGGATTGTGAAGAGACTCACGGCAGCTCTGTACCATTTTCATTCATAACACACTGAAGCAATAAAGGATCTCTGAGGGGGTTTTATAATTAGATCTGAACTTGCCAGTGTGGCAATTTCTAGAATAATGCATCCACACGAGAGGAGACTACAACAGAAAATGGGATCAATTTGTTGGTCATAAATGTAACTCGTCTAAAAATGTACTGTGACAAAATGGCCACAATAGGAAGGGACTGTAGTCAGTCACATATTTGTTCTTTGGCGGTTGAGTTCACACTTTGATTTTAGAGAATGAGGCTACCTTTACATGAATGAGCCACTTTCTCTGGAAAATAAGGTATTATTGAATGTTTCAAACATGCTAGAGGGCTGGGTACATATCATTGGTTTGAGGAATGTTGTGCATGGAGACATTTGTCATGCTGTACATGTTTCATCAGGAATTTTACATTTCATATCTTCATATTCTAGTAATCTGTGTTTCTTAAAGTTTGTGAAATAATAGGTATTTCTGCTTTAAGTTCTGCAATGGAAAGAATGTTTTCATTGTGCAAATATACTTCGACATACTGCAGAAAGAGCTAAATATTTATTTTATTATGGTTAAGTTTCCAAATAATTTAATTGTCCAAGTAAGAGAGGGTTTGTGAACCGATAAGAGAATTCAAAATGTACTGAAATTTCCATGAAGTGACTGTAAGTCCCACTTCAAACAATAAACTGGAACTTAAAGTAGGGACAAAGGTCTGCTGCTGGGAGGTTTTTGTTGGTTTTTTGGAGTTTTTTTGTGAAGGTTCTTTTTATTTCCCTCCAAGCAAGGAGGTCACTCCACCACTGTATATTTGGGCTGAGTGCCTCTTCCTGCAGGAGGGCTTCATCGTATTTTCTCAGTAAGTAGGAGCACAAGAAGGCAAAAGCGCTGAACTGTTCTTTAAAATGCTCTGTAGGTGAACACCCAGGCATGAAATTTGCTGTTTAAAGCTTCTTTAGATTGAAGTTTGTACTGACACCTTGTTATTGCTTGTCATTAAAGACATGCTTTGACCAGAGAGAGAACACAGCTGGTTTAAGGAATAAAAGTGGAATAATGGTGTCTTTTTTTTTTTTTTACTCAAGCTAATAGAAATAAAAAAGGTATTTTGCTTTCCAGCAAAGTTACTATCCATTTATTTCTTCCCACTTTTCCTTATATCTCAGCACACTCATATATTTGCAGCCGATCCCAGGAGCTGACTGCAACTGTGATTATCATAACCAGGCACCTATGCAATTTTCCTCCTCCCTGCTGGCCTATGTGAAGGCAGGTTACACCGCAGAGCAAGTCACTGCTCCCACTTGTGCGTGTTCTTCCTAGCTGCCCCACTCCCAGTAAGGGAGGCTGGGAATTGAAATGATGTGGAGCCAGGGGAAGCAGCAACCCAAAGGTGGTCAGTGGTTACTTAATGCTATCTTCCTAAAGAGTAAAATACATCAAGAGGAAAAGAGTAGATCTGAGTATATGCTGGAAAAGGACAGGAAAAAAGTAATGCTCTGAGTGTCTTCAAAAATCATAGTAATTTTATTTGCTGTCAAAAACATTTGGATACTTCTATCGAATGGTATTTGCAAGGCTCTGATGCAACGAAGAGAATCTGATAAAACTGAATTTTCTTGTGCGAAGAAGTCAAGAGGGAAGTTACTCAGAAATGAAAAAACCTACACAATAAACAGCAAGCGTCTCTCCCACAGAAGGGCTTCAGCCGCGAGGCAGTCTCAAGGAAATTCAGACTGCTTGTCCATCCTCAGAATGCTCCTCTGCCTCAGATCACGGTTTGGTTTTGTTCAAATTTTCCAGTTCTTTAACGAGGGAAACCATTATTACTCGTTACCCTCCGTTATTACTACATTAATTCCATTACTCATTTGTTTCATAATGAAGCAGCCCCCTCAAAAGGTCACGCCTCAGAGCCCCGGCGCGCACCCCGCACACCCCACCC